>JABFOV010004865.1:0-13091 GCA_022817685.1 Aradophagus sp. ZL-2020
CAAAAAAAAAGTTTTTTTTAAACAGGGAAGTAGTTTTCATGGAGTAATTTGAAAAAAATGCTTTCAAAATAACAGTTTTTGTTAATAAAAAAAGTAGTTTTCATATAGTAATTTTATATTACAGCTTCAGTTTCTATTTTTTATCAAATTTTCATTTTAAAATTTATAAAGATTGTCAAAAAAATTTAATTGGATTTTTTTAAGAATTTGTAAACAACGTGATATAAGTTCGAAAAAGAAAAAAAAAAAAAAACAAAACAAAACTTGAATTTACTATGGGTATTTTGGTCTCTGTCTGTTATCAGCGGTCAAAATGCATACTTCATATTTTATCTAAATTATCAATTTTTACACATTTTACATAATTAGTTATTTATCAACAGATAATATGACATTTAAAAACACTTAATTCAAAATGAAATATTCACATATTTTTTATTGTTGTTCAATTCAATAGTGTAACGAATTTTTTGTATTTGTTGAAAATAAAAACAATATACATACAATACATAAATCATTTTTCAATTTTTTATATTTTTGACTGATATAGTGATGGCAGTATTTTTAACAACAATATAAATGCAGTGAATTAAACTGATCTATAAAATACCTCAGCATAAATACATTTATAATATAATGAATGACATTTTTAATTCAAAACAATTGAATTAATTTTTTTTTTTTTTCGCGTAATAAGAAATTGAAATTTTACGTTTCCATTGCTTTAAACATTTCATTGAAAACTTTCAGACTGAAATCATCAACTTTCATGGTTACAATGCTGAAACGCATACAGTGGAAACAGCAGATGGATATTATATACAAATGCATAGAATAACCGGAGTAAAAAATGAGTTTAGTAACAACAATAAAACCAAGCCAGTTGTTTTAATAATGCATGGAATACTTTGCTCATCATCCAGCTGGGTCTTAACTGGTCCTGACAAAAGCTTGGGTTTGTTTGTTTTGAATATCTATATAGATATTCATACAGATATATATTTGATCCTTTCGCTTTCTCCTACATGTGTTTCATTTTAAATATTCTTCTCCAATAAACTTCGTTTCATTTAAAATTTAATTCAAATTAAAATTTTGCAGCATACATTCTTTCTGATGCTGGATATGATGTATGGATGGGCAATTTCAGAGGAACTAAATATTCAAATACACACAGAACTTTAAAAAACCATTCATCAAAATTTTGGGATTTTTCGTAAGAACTTTTAAATGTTTTTCAAGTGTTTCAAATTCTTGCAAATTAATTTTCTTAAATTGTTTACAATTTTTTCTATGTCTGTTATACAGCTGGCATGAAATGGGGAAATACGATTTACCAGCTATGATAGGATACCTGATACGGCGTACAGGGGTTGAGAAAATTTTTTACATTGGTCACAGTCAGGGAACAACAGCTTATTTTGTAATGTCTAGTCTTTATTCAGAATATACTGAAAAACATTTGCACACTGCAATCACACTGGCACCTGTCGCATATTTGGCTAATATCAAGAATACAGCATTAAAATTTCTGACCAAACTTGTACAAACTTTTACTATTGTAAGTTATATTCATACCATTAACGAAAATTCGTATCTTACGACTAGCATTTTTACTAATTATAGTACAATCAATGACAATCAAAGTTACAATCTGTAATATAAAAACTTTTCTGTACGTAAAAATGTGTTCAACACTTGTTACATCAGTTTAAGCAATACAAGGGAAAAAAGTAAGAGACTTTAATCTTGATTTTTTTCTAAACTTGTTTATATAAATAATTAATAAAATTAATAATATATAATGGAAGAATCAATAAATGAAGAAATACTTTTTCAATTTAGAATACTGTGCAAACTATGATGTCTCTACACGATTTCACCCAAACATCGAGCATAATAAGAAAAGTAATGGATTATTTTTGCGACAAAAGTAAATTGGTGGAGCCCATGTGCGATAATTTTCTTTTTACGCTCGGAGGATACGATGAAAATCAGACTAATAAGGTATGCATTGTTAACCCACAACCTGTATCTTATTTTCTTTCTACATTGTATTTCAATGAAATATTATTTTTAGACCCTGTTACCAATTATATGGAATCATGTGCCTGCTGGAGCATCAATGAAACAATTTACTCATTATGCACAGCTTGTACAATCAGGTAAATGTTGATTATTTATTATTATTTCAGTTGTTAATTTATTAATGATAATGACAATAATAATAATAGTTTAAAAATTATGAATAAACTCAATAATGGATATACTAAAGGAAAAATTATTTGATAAACCCTAATTCTAATTTCAACATTGTTTGAACATTAAACAATTTGAATGTTTGAACTGTTCGAAAATGTGAACATTTGAAATTTATTTTTTAACTATTTGATTGTTCAGTGATGAAGCAATAAATAACAAAATATTTTTCAGAACGATTCCAAATGTACGACAATGGGGCAATTTACAATTTAATTAAGTATTATAGCATTTATCCAAAGTCATATGATTTGAAAAAATGTAAACTCCAAGTTGCTTTGTACTACAGCGATAATGATTGGATATCAACGCCTAAGGTCCATATACAATAAATAATTAGTTTTAAATTGTTTTCAAACTTGATATAATGATTAAATGTTAACTATGACTTTTACAGGATGTTAAACAATTATACTGGGAATTATCAAATGTAACTACTTATCGAGTGCCGTATGAAAATTTCACCCATTTAGATTTCATTTGGGCAATTGATGTCAAAAATTTATTGTACGATCATGTCTTAAAATATATGAGTAAGTTTTTGTAAATGCAATGTATATGTAAGTTATTTAATAAATTAATTTATTCTTATAAGTAAAATGACTTTCTTAAATACAGCAATCCCCTTATCTTTTTTTTATTCTTAGTACTCAGTTTTAATATTGGTCGATTTTTGTTTTTTAACTTAAATAAATTCAATTAACCAGTCTAAATTTTATGTTGATTAATAATTGAAAATTTTATTATATTATTTAAAATCAAAAAACAAAGACAATATCAATTATTTTGAAGAAAAATAAATGAAGAAGCAAAAACATACTACCAATTGCATTTACTGTAAATGATGGAGTATAAAGATTTTGTTGAGTGTAGTTTTAAGAAAAAATGCATACCATTGCGATGAATTCCGGATATTCCAAATAGCCTGAATCATCAAGATCAGCCTTATGCATTATCATTTTGACAACACGAGATGGAATGTCATTACAATATGATGTGGCTCGTATCATTGCCTTCAATTCTGTTAACGATATTTTTCCATCCTTGTCTATATCATATTTCTCAAATATATCTTTCCAGTGCTGTAAGAATACAAACTTATTATACTAAATGTATAAATGGTATTATACACCAAGGGAGAAAAGTATGGCTTTATTTTCGCTATGCATGCAGTGCTTTATGTAATAAACGCAAGAAACGCAGCTGTATTCCTTAAAAAAGCAGTATTGTTTTCTCTCGCTTTTTGATGTAATAAAATTATGTTTTTCTAGCAGGTAAAACATAGATATTAATCATTTATAATAATAAAATACTTACTGAATCGTTAAACTGTAATGGTATTGTAACCGTGGTCTCGCCATCACGTGCCCCTGCCATTCTAATCAATCGGAAGTTTCTACAAAAAATAGATATATTAGAACATTTTTATTTTTTATAATTTTTAAAAATGTTGTAAAAAAAAGATGTCAAAGAATATTTATTCTAAATTCAAAATTGTTCATTATAAACGTACAGAACTTATAGTTCATCATGATTTTTCTTTCAACCTACATAAAAATAGTTTTATTTTTGGTCCATTTTTAGCTGAGTTACATGTTGACATTTCTTTTTGAAAAAAGTGGTTTTAAGATCCTTTTTTTTCATTGCGTCATATATGAGAACCTTTTTTCTCTTTTTTAAAATAAATTGCACGCTTGCTTGTCAACATTACTTTAATTTCAAATTCGCAACTGAAGGAAAAGCAGTTGCCAAATTTTTTATCATTGTAGAGATCAATCGACCGATTGTTGATAAAATAAAAATTCTGAGAAACCTAAACCTAAAACCCTTATTTTTTTACCTAAATCTTACGACCTGTCGAATCAACGACAGATGAAATTGTGAAACAAAATATATGAAACTGCTAATTGTCAGGGATCTCTTATTGTTGACAGCGTAATGTAGGTTATGTGCATCAACAGCAACAGGTTACTCTTGAACTTTCTCTCGGCAACCCAACGCCGTGAAATTGACCGAATGACGATCGTCGTAGTGGATGAATGATGCTCGGAAAAGTCGTTCGTGTAGATTCACTCGTTGCAGACGATATAGACTTATTTATTTCGCACGCGTATGACGCGTGCAACAGACTACATTCGTTGACGCTTCTCTTATTTCTATCCACTTTTTCCTTCGCACTTCAGCTACTTTCTTCGTCCTGCTCTCACTTTAAGAGAATACTATTTCGTCGACAATTTAATCACTTGAACACAAATTAAACAAATTCGGCATGAAATAAAACATTACTTTTACTTCGTTTTCGATTATTTAGAATGAATTCAATAAGAATTGAAAGTAAACAAAAAAAGAAAGAAAGAAAGAAAAGAGACAGAAACAATGAATTGAATCTTATGTCTGTCTTTGTCTGATTTCAGTCATTGCAGGTTGCTAAGGAAACTGTTATTACCCGTATACAAACAAAAACGATTCTCAGTTGAGTGAGAGGTTGATTGCTAAAGGATAATTGTAACTTTTGTTTTCTCAATCTCCATTGTTTATTTTTTATCTGTTTGTTTGGTTGATTGTTTGTTTGTTTTCTTATACCGTTTTTTTCGTTTGTTATTGTTAACTGATTTGTTATTTGTTGATGTTTTGAAAATATAATGCAAAGAAAATGTTACGAAAAATAGAAAGAAAAGCTAAAATTGCTGGGTGTTACAAAGTTAAGCATCCGATTGAGAATTTTAAAGTAAGGTATGCATTTGCGACGCAAATTAACAATCAATTGTTGATGCGGAAACAAATATAATATAATGTGTAAATATAATAAATATAATGAAATATAAATCAACTATAAACGAATAAAAATGTTTATTAGTTTGTTTATAATATTTATATTTGATTAAACAAAAAAAGTAGATAAATTAAATACAAATAAAACAGAGGCATCAAATTTATTATATTCATTTATATATTTATATATATATATATATATATATATATATATATATATATATTGTACAAATAAAACCATTTATTATTTTTTTTTTTGCAGAATCAAAATCATACAACAGCAATCAATTTTGGCCGACTTGTTTGACGATGATACGGATGTTAGCGACCCTAATTACTTGGATAAAGAAGAACGCATTTTTCATTGGCAGGAAAAAGTTCTTGGTCCAGCGGAAATACAATTCTACGCAGACGAACAAAATTGTCTTACTGCTTCCCAAAAAAAATACCACCAAAGTATTGTAAACGATCAAGTTGAAATTTCGCGAATTTATTCTTATATCAATGAGGATGCCTGTTTCCCGGAAAAGGACATTTTCGTCAAATTGAAACCCTATGAGTCCAAACTTTCTAAGAAAAATCAGTGCGCTTTACCAGTGTACAAAAACCGAAAACCTTTCGCTATGAGATACAATAAAGCAGTTGTTGATGAATGTCCTAGATGGAACCGAATCAGGACAAATCATTATTTGTACAAGGAACAAATTGTGATGCACATTGTGGTGGATTTATCATCGAAAACTGAGGAACCAAAGATTACAAATGAGGCACTGCTCTGTACAATTACGTATGATAGGATCAGTAAGACATTGATTGTAAATCCAGATTTTACCAAAGAGGATGAACCTTACTGTGTAAATTTAGACGAAATGAGTTATGATTACTGGATTTATCACGCATCTGAAGGACTATCTGATGAAGACTTGCAGAAACAGCTAGCAGTTTTACGAAAGGTGTTGTTTATTATTCTTGGTATTTTAATTAAAAAAAGATTTATACATTGTGACAACTAAATTGGTCCAGTTTCAATTCAGATCAATGTGGTTTGGAATCCCCATCTGGTTCCAATACAGACTGAGATTGACCCAACCCAAAGACGTCAATTCACATTGCAAAAATTATTCAAATAAATATATCTTAAATTAAGGTACTCGTGATTTAAAACAAGATATCAGTGAATGATTTAATCGACAAACGTCTAAATTACAACTATTTTTGCAATGTAAATTTCAAATTATGTAATAGCTAACCCAATGAGTCAATTTCTAGCAATATTTTATACAATATGAATTAAAGAAAGGGCACAAGCAAATTTATATAAACCAATGTGCCAGTGAAGAATTTTTTTCCAGCTATCAGTTTTAGTTACGTCTGCTGAAATTTCGCTTTGATGTTTCGCCAAGGATTCCCGTTCACATTTAATAGACACAGAGCCCGGTCTGTTATGTTAGGAAGTGGTTTTACGAGTAGTCAGTCGTTCTTTTGGGATTCTCAGAAGACATGCTTGATGCAGCGAAATGAAACGATCAGACATTGGCGGATATTCTTATACTATATTAACAAAATGAATTCAGCTTGAATAGCAAAGATGATACTTAAAAATTATGTCTTAAGGTTTTTTAATCATTAATTGCAGTTCTTTGTAATTATAAATTACAAATTAACAATTGTTTTCCAAGTTATTCATTAAAAGTAAAAATTATTTATGAGATATAAAATAAGAAAAATGATCATAATTATTGTATAACAATATGATTACAAATGTGTTGCAATTTAAAAAATCAATTTCGAAAAAGTATTAAATTATGCTGTGAACTCAGTTTGTGCAAGATTCAAGCTATTAAAGTATGTACCATTCACGTTATTATATTTTTTATAGTAAATATATTTAAACTATGTTATATTGATAATATATATATAAAAAATCTTTTCAATTATTATTCTAATTAATATGTTGTAAATTTATATAATTTTGCTTTAAAAATTGCTAAAATTTGCAAAAGAATTACACGCGTAAACATGTGGAAAGAAAAAAAGTAGTACTCACCCGACATAGGAAATGTCGGAAAACTGTCTCATCATCTTCTGGGGGCTCATTTTCTGCCTCACGGTATTCATTTACGTTCCTGGAATAAACGGCACAATTACAACAATTGACGCGACGAAGAGAAAAGGAAAAGACGAAGAAAAACTTGTAAAGGGACGTAGGAAAGGACGCATTTCATTTGAGCGGACGGATTTTTTCAGTGAAGCGAGGCCAACGGCTACTCGCACTGCGCGTCTGCGAAAATTATCATACAATTACGAGCGGCGTTTCCTCGTTTACGGCGAGTCACAGTGTGCGGAATCGCCGAGCCGACTCCGCCAACGAAATGTCAAAGAGGAAGCGGCCGACGCGCAGTACCGGTTTTCGCGCATTCAAAACAATTTTGCTAAACAAAATTGAGTCATGAAAAAAATGAACAAGCGCGCCGAGCCAATCAACGATTCAACAACGGCGCATCTCGATCGAGCCGCGAGCCGTCGGCTTCTCCTTCCCGAAGCATTCCGACTGGCAGGTCTCTTTCTACCGCTACAACGCTCCGCGAAGCCACCAAACGAAAATTTCGCCACTCGTTTTTGCAATGAAATTTTTGTGTGCAAATAATTACGATTAAATGCAAGTTGATTTTAAAGATAGCGTTAATAACATTTTAAAATATAAGACGAGTCAATAATTTCGTCGAAGATAAAAATAAAACAGAATTTTGTATGAAACTAGGACAACTGAATAATTTATCGAGTGATCTTAAATTATTGAGTTATCTTAATTTTGTTTCGAAGCGTTGACATAGTAGACACTAAGTAAATTATTGAATGTTCTGCACTTTGTTGCACAAAATTCAATATTCCGTTTTTTGAACTTATGAATATATAATATACACATAAATGATTTTAAAAATATAACATAAATTGATTACTAGTACTTACATTAAATTTCATAACATTTCTATTATGAAATTCAACACTTCTCTGCATTGTTTGTAACTAACTTGTAATACTACCCGACAGGGAATACTAAAAAACCACTAACTGACGCAGCGGCTTTGAAAATTTTTTGAAATCAAAAACATGACGCATGTACGTGTGATAAATGTCACGGGAATGTCTAACGCACACCGCGAAAGTGAATTTGAAAAGAGTTGGGAAGAGAGAGACTCTTTTAATAAATGCTTTGTTGTTTGCAGATTTTTTACGTCAGATATATTTAGATTTGATTAAAAAATTTCTTTCCTGGATAAAAATGGTATTTTCACAAACACATTTTTTCTTTACACACAAAAACATTAAATTTATTCAACTTTAAAGAAAAAAACTCAATAACTTTACCAGGATATAATGCAGTGTTAAGTTTATTAATAATTAGCAATTACTTGAGTATCAAGAATATATATGTTTAAATAATTGCTAATTACTAATTAGTCCAGCGCTGATAATGCACAAAACAAATCTCTCACTTCCAAGGTTGATCGAAGTATAATTTCGATTGTTACATTTAAGACAAAACAAAAATTAAAGATTGCTTAATAATTGTTCTGATAAAACAAATTATTGGAAATTATAATATGAATATATATGTAGCTGTATAATCAGCTTAAATGAAACAAACCTCGAGTATTCATCTGACGGTGATTCGCCAGGTCAACTGCTGCTTCTGATTTTAATCTATGATTTTTCAAATGCCGGTTTAAACGTCTGATGACAAGTACTGGTACGCGATCACAAGTTGATACACAGACTAATTTTTTGGTCACATTTAACATTCGTTTTTATTGACGCTTTGAGGTCAACACTCGTCAACGTGAACGAAGAAATGTATGCATAATTAGTTCCTAATTTGTCACTAACGATTCCAAACAATGCATCATTTTGTTGCTACGAAAAGAAGTATTGACGGAACGATAGATATCTGTATGCGTCACAATCAGTTATGCGTCATAATTGATTTGAAACCACTTATTATCGATGAAAAATGATTTACTATATTTATCTTTTCGTATCGCAATGGAAAGATTAGGATGAAAGCAGATAGCGAGTTGCATTGTTAACAACTATAGTTGATTCCTTGATTCATTTGGAAGACAATCCAGATGACGGAATCGCTTAATTAGAAGTCGATTACCCTTTTCCGTACCTGTGCGAAGAGTAAGAATGTCATTAGTCTATTGAAAATTATTATATCATCTAAATTTGGCACCATCATTATTCGCTACTAAAGGACTAACCAAGTGACAATAGGTTGACAATCGAATGGATTTTAAAATTAAAATTGCAATTTCACAAAGCACTCAACAAAAACTTTACCAGTCTTAGGATGTTATTCTAAAACCTGTGAAAGATTTAACTGTGCTAGGAAACATACTTTGAATACAGAGAAATAGCATAGTGAATATAGAGAAAGATGCTTTATTGTATGGGTAAAAGAGGCGTGGTAGATACAATTAAGTAGACTCAATTCAATGCAATGCATTGGAAATAATTAAGTAAAAAATTGTTTACTTAATTATTGATTAATTGCTGTAATTAAAACCTCCTATTAACGACAAAACAATTATTTTGAATGATCTGCATGTTTCTTAATCAATTTTATCTTCAATTCATTAGACATATTATAAATGAAAAGTTAATTTCACGAAACGTTAAGTACATCAAAAAAATAGAAAAAAAAATTTTACATTTCAAGGATAAAATGTATTTGGCAATCCTGATATATATGTGCATTTACTGTTACTGAATCATAAAACTTTATAAATATTACTCTCATTCAGCTTTTAAGAAAGAATTTTAAATAAAAAATTCAAAACTTTAACGAATTCATTATGTTGAAGTTAACTACGAAAAATTTAAATTTTCTAAATCTAAGTATTCCGACGTTTTTTACAATCATCTGACTGATTATCTTTTTACTTTTTTCTTGACTATCTAGAAAATGCAGAAGATGCAGATTCTGAAAAATGCAAACAAGTATAAAGAACTGAAGGTCCCACCTGTCGGAGTATTGCGGTTTGTTATCAACTTTGAAATCGCTTCTGCTCGGAAATTCTTTTTCGATGCACTCTTCGTCAATTACTTCGTTACTTTGCCACAGAATTGGTCAGTTCAAAATGAAAAGTCGTTGATGGGACGCACACAAAGATGCAAAATGAAAGATGGCAAAGCTCACTTTTCTTATCCCGTGGAAATCATTTTAGATTATCACTGGGATCAAAATGAGAATGAATCATCGGTTGCCTGGCCTCAAATATTTATTTCTGCTGCCTCACTAGACAATTGGACCAGGTACAATTTATTAATAATAGTACAAACAATATTGAACTATAACTTTAGGCTTGTGAACACTAGTAGAAATCCTTTCTTTGCGCTGTACAGATACACAAGATTGCATAGAATTATACTGTATTAGATTTGAAGTTTAATTTAATAAAATAAAATTGAATAAAATCAATTATAAATTACATTGCAGGTATCGCATCGAGGGGTACGGTTCCTTATTTCTTCCTTCACAACCAGGAATTCACAAGATTACTTTAAATACCTGGCGACCAGTTGGAGACTTCATAAACACTTTAAGGAGGTTTTTTACTGGCGGCACTTACGAATTGGAAGATATCAGTTACTGTGGCGTACCTCAAGACCATGATGATACGTATTTACAAAAATCAGGTTTGAATGTCGTGCCGAGTGGCTCGATCAAACTGAGATTCAGCATCGTTCGGCAGTGTCTTCAAGATGCTGAAATTCCTCAGGCTCAGGCAATAAGAAACAGGGTCGATGATCGCGGTAGCAATCCTGAAGAAGTTTTAGCTCAGTTCAAAGCTGCGAGGGAAAGAATGGTGAAAAAGAAGGATTTGCGCTCTAAAAAGCAAGATTAAGTTGATGTAAAAATGCAAATTAAACGAATCCTTTTTAAATAATTGGGAGGCATCATTAACTCTACTGCGGTTGCTCTATCTTCGCTCGCTGCTGACCCGTCACTAATCATTCACTCCGTATACTTAACAATGTATTTTCCTGCCTAAAATTAATTATAAAATTATATTGTAAATTATATTAGGCTTTGTGTAATAATGCATTTTTAATTTTAAATAATTTTCATTGCAACGTCATACAATATCATAATGATATTAGATGAACAAATGTTTCTTTGTAACGAAGAGCCAAAAAACGAACGCTTTGAATACATTGATTAAATAGCATGATTACTTTTGTCACGGGTAATGTACATAATTCATTTATTTATAAATAAAATGCACATTCATGAATATTGAGTTGTATTTTTTATTTATTTATTTATTATTTATTCGTACTTTAATTTTTATTCAATTATCTCGTTTCGTCACAAGCGTGTGATTTTTCAAATTTTTTACCTGTTTTTACTTTTTCAATGAGAATGTAATTTCGGAAACAAAATTCCCTAGTCAGTTCGTGAATCCTACAGCTAGATGCTAACTACAATACTTAATCTGAGCCTAAATTCCTCTTAAACTCTATACATATTAAATTCAGTAATCGCGTAATTACTTGTTCCTTAAAAGTTAATATTATATACTATATACAATGCTTATATATTTATAATATTTATATTCATACGTATTTATATATTTATATTCTTCTTTAAACCATACTACCTAAAGAAGAAAAAGGTAAAAAATGGTTAAACCAGAACCGAACGACAAGTATGTGCGAAATGATTTGCAATTTCGCAACGTCTCGTGGAATTTCAATTGCTTGCATCATACATACGCGTCCGCAAATAAAAACGTACACACAATGACGTCGCTCCATTTTTCTTTTTTTTTTCTTGTCCTTTTTTTCCTCTCACTCCATCACTCTTACTCTCTTCCATTTACTTCATAATAAATTGTCCTTTTCTCCCCTAATCTTCATTGTTTTATCAACTATTACGCTATATAATATTTACAGTGAAGCGTGAACAAGATGCAATGGAGAATCCCGCAAACCGAGACGTTTTATTTACAATCCAGAAACGGAAAATCAAAGGACGAATATCTCGACGGCAAACGAGGACGATCGTAGCGCCATGTGAATACAAAGTACGAACGTTAGCTTCGCGTTATGACGAATCGATTCGAATATCAATTGCGACGGCGCGCCAACTCAAAAATGCGTCCGCGAAGGAAATCAACTTCT
Organism: Aradophagus sp. ZL-2020; assembly: GCA_022817685.1. Lineage (NCBI taxonomy): Eukaryota > Metazoa > Arthropoda > Insecta > Hymenoptera > Scelionidae > Aradophagus > Aradophagus sp. ZL-2020. The sequence goes on from JABFOV010004865.1 coordinate 12,223, forward strand.
ACAACATCGAAGGGTAAAAAATATCACAATTTGCAAACGAAGCGTTTCGCGCGCATACACCTTTTCGCGGCTGTTTATTCGTTCTGCCGTCGTAGTAACTAAATTTACATTATAAATTTTACTTTTCTTTTCCATTATCGATTTTTCTCTTCTTTTTTATAAATTCACTTGCTATCGTCGTACTGCCATTACAAATTGAAGCTTACAAATATCACGATTATAATCGTGCGCATGTATTTGTTTTTTGTGTATATTTAAGAATGTATGTTTATTTAGATGTCCATGTCCACTCAGTATCGCAAATTTCACAGATGGCGCGCGGCGTAGCATAAAATTGCCATCGAAATAACCTCCGCAACAATCATTTTAAAAAAATATAATAATGAGAGTTACACAAAATCGTGGCAACGGCAGTTTGTCGTTTCATTCGCAGTTTGTACAAAAGGTCGCGCTTATATCAATCGAACTTACGATAGATTTGTATATACAAAAGTAAATCTAGCATGTATTTTACTGCAATTTTTTGTTAGTTTTTCTGCTATTTCTTAATGTTTTTAAAGTACAAAAAAGTCAAGTTCAAGTGAAATGGAAAAAAAGAAAAATTGCTTTTGCGAGTTCCCCATTTTCAAAAAGCATTTTTTTGTTCTCTGATTGCGTCATTTGTATTTTTTTTTTTTTTTTTTTTTTTTTTTTTTTTTTAATAATTGTTTTTTTTGTAAAATGTGGTATGGTGGTTTTTTTAACGCGAATCAAAAATTGGTCACTATTACAAATTTCCGAGCCACCCAAGCCCCTCTCCCCCCCGTATGCCGTCTTTCGTTTGGAAAAAAAAAAGAAACAAGGGAATTGACGCATAATAAAGAGAGAGG
>JABFOV010004866.1:0-13090 GCA_022817685.1 Aradophagus sp. ZL-2020
TACTGCGTGTATCTAATGTTGTTCACTGTTCTGTCATCTATGTGGTTCTTAGTCGTAGTTTTATCTGTTATTATAGTTATTTAGAATATATGTTGTAATTGTTAATTGTATTGTCTTTTATTTTATTTATATTTTTTTTTTTTTTTGTATTTATTTTTTTTTTTTTTTTTTTTTTTTTTTTTTTTTTTTTTTTTTTTTTTTTTTTTTTTTTTATTGATTTTGTTGAAAGTTGTCAAAGATTTTTTGGAAAAACATTTTTTTATGTCTCAGGTATTGTTTTTGAAAAAAAGTCCTTAACAATGTTCAACGAATTAAATTTTTTTGACATTTTTATCTTCTCGGACAAGACAAAAGAAAGACGGAAGCATATTTTTGAAAAATTATTTCATGAAAATTATAAATGAAGTAATAATTAAGTTATTTAAGAGAGATAGTCAGTTCTTATTACGATCATTTACATTTCACTTGAAAACGTATGTATAAAAAGTTAAAAATAATGACGTGGTTTTAAAACAAACCACTATTTCCAGTGAAAGTGATTAAATTTTAAGCGGAAGTAATACGACCTGCGTTATTTGCATGTAATCACCTTACCTTATTTCATGATCACAATATCTTCCTTTTTCATACTAATTGCTGACAAAAGCAGATGAATAATTTCTTAGTCGTTGGTTCCTATTACGATGTCTAATCTTTTCGGTCGAATTGTAACAAAATTTGCAAATAAAAATTAAAACTCGGAATATTCTTTCACGTTTTTTTACAAAAACTGTAACTTCTTGAAATATCAATGAAAAATTAATGTATCTCATTAAAAAATATGTGTTCCGACAACGTTTTTATTTTCGAACTCGCTTAATTTCAATCACAAAGAAAAAAATCAACTAACAATTATAATCACAATTAAAATTTTTCATTCCTTTTCATGCGATCAAATTTTTATGTATTTCTTTGCTACCAGTAAAATGTTTGGTACCATCCTTCCACCTTGTACATTAAATTAAAAAAATTACGCTTTTGTATCTTTAAATTCCGTTTAAAAAGTGCAAGACCCGTCTATTCTTGCGGCGGGGCAAAAATAAAAATGATTTGTTCAAACCGAAATGTCCGTCTGGCTAATTACCAAACCAGCTCGCTCGCGCTCGCATCGATGTTATCAGCCCATTGAGCAATGCAAATGAAGCAACGTATTTGAATACAACAATTCGAAGGCAGCGATTATGGCGATCACCTTGCGACCGACGAGAACCGGTTGGATTTCAATAATTGCGACGCTCGGTTAAGAGGCTGTCGCATGCGCAATTACGCGTCGCAAAAGGGGCCCGTTCGAGACCAGTGGCCGCGGCGCGCGATTTCGTCGCGGGCTTCTTTTCCGAACGGCCTTCGTTCGCAATCGGGTTAGCGGGTCGACGCATCGACGCACCAACGAAAACGAGAGTCCTGCCGCCAAGAGCGAGTGCATTTTTGCTTCACGTTTCAGTCGGGGAGTCGATCTTCGCGGGAGATAAAGGCTAAGATTAGCGGTTCGAGCGAAACGATCACGCGAATACCATCGAATACCATCAAGTATGAGTCACGTCGTGCGATATAAAACCCGCGTTTTCTGTCATATTTATTACGACTCCGCAAGCTCTGGTTTACTTTTGCGAGACGTCGCGAGAGATACGTGCGAATTCGAGGAGAACCAAACGAAGAGAGCCTTTGATCTTAATCATCAAGTCAAAATGTATCTTACATCTCTGGTAAAAAAAATTGTGTAAATTTCACTGAAAGGTGATAATATTGTCTACAGTAGTTTTTGTGATACACGCGCAGAAATATGTGTTCAAAATAAAAAGAATTTTATTAAGCTGTTTTTTTGTTTGTTTCGACGTAATATTTTTATTGAATTTACAAAATTCCCAACCCAATCCAACAGTTAAGTTATTCTTGTTTTGAAAATCAAAGTGCTTTGAAATATTTTTTATCTTTTATAATTTAAGTGTTAATAAATGATTGTAAACGTGTTCGAAACAGGAACGTAACGTATGTTTTAGCAGTAAAATATTTACATAATATTTGTCTTGAATAATTTAACATTTTATTTACGTTCGCAAAAATTTCATTCGACGGTACGAAGTTCGTTTTATTTTTATTCTTCATCTATTTTTTATTTTATATTTTCGCATATATTTTTTTAAAAGTGCATCACAATATTTGTTACCTAACTTTTCCGCGATTTTCCAAGTTTTTAATTTCAAAACTAGTCGTTTGTTGTTTTCGAACTCTTTTTTAGATACGGAAGTCTTTTGTTGCAATTTGGTTTCGGTTGTTGACAAAATAACGTTGACAGATGGCGAATGACAAAAGCGTGTTCTCTGAAAAATAATTGAATTTTTTGTTAACAAATTGCTAGATAAGTAGCGGTGATGATGGACCAAGGAAGTGGGAACGTCATTTTACAATACTGTTCTTTTTCCGGGTAACGTTAAAAAAAATTCAAGTATGACAGCATCAGATGCCAATTGCCAGTCTCAATTGGCATTACGCAAGCTGAACAACACGTGGACCGTGTAAAACAGTTTTTTCATTAGCACAACAAGCGATTGCCTGTTCCGTAACGGTTTAATAGATGGACAAACAATATCCATTAAATTTTCTTAATTTGACACTCATGATTTACTTTCGAAGGAAGAAACAATCGAAAACTTTTTAAGGAAAAAGATTAATTGATAATAGGACGTTAAAAATGAAAATAAATTTTTAGATCAGAACATTACAATCTTGTTTAAATATTATTTATCTACGATGTATGTATTGTAAATATTGAACATTCAATGTTCAATGAAAACCTATTCAAATTTGAAGGTCAAAAGTTCACACCGCGTGAAATTCAACATCAAAATAAACTCGGCTTTCGATTTGTTTACAAAATCGAAACCAAAAATGGTCTATCTGTTATCGAACTAAACTATCTATCCACCTCTTCTATAATTTATTGAAAATTTACATCAAATAATAATTTTCATAATTCTTCACAAAAACTAGGCTCAACATTATAATTAAAAAACTCAATTTTAAATAACATTTTGTTTGTGCTATTGTTTCACTGCTATTAACATATGAAAAGTTTCATTAGAAGGTTAAAAGGCTGATCGTTTGGTCAAAAAGAGAAGTAGTTAACAGATCGAGCTTGTTAACAGGTCGAATGTTAACAGGTGGGAAGTCGAGTGAACATCGTTTTGACGAGGCGAGTCAATCGTAGATGAACAGTTACATAGTTTGACGTAGAATTATTAAAAAACGCAATGTTTATACTATCTGTCCTGAAAAACACTCGAAGCGTAAACTTGAAATCTACGAATGGCCGCAGTTGCTGCTCGAAAAGCAGACTATAATAACTAATGACTAATGAATTTATAAATGTTCCCGACCGATGCTTGTTTGCCCGTGAGCTAAAATATGAGAACCACTGCCACGACCCACGCAAAATGTTCCGAGACATGACCCTAGACATCCTCGCGTAATATCGTAATACTTCAAATTATAAGACTCGATTGCTGCCGACCGCAATCATCGTGGTCTTTTCTTCTTGCGTTGCGCTTACAAATCAACAAATTTCTTTTCATTACCGCTAATTGCGACGATAAATTAATTTTGTTTCAAACTGCTTGGATACATTTTTCTCTGCCTTTTGATTTTTCTTTCTTCTTTTTCTTCTTGTTTACATATTGAACTTCGATCGGATTTATCGTTTTTTGTTAGTCGGAAGATTTTATCGCTGTCGTTTGAACTTGAAACATTTTTCTTCGTGAATAAATGTGTATAAACAAAAAATATTTTTAATGTTTCGATGATATCACGGTTTCGTAATGATTTTGAAGATTTTAAATATAAAGAATACTTTCCAATCGGATAATTGATTGAGAGGAAATAATTACATTTCGTAAACAAGTTTGGTTATATCTTAAATAAAGACGTTAAATAAAGATCAAATTATTGAGCGCGACGACTTATTTTGAAATTATTGATTCAATCTACAAACGATGTATATGATGTTTCTACTCGTATTCACGTGATAAAATGTGTAAGAAAACGCGATTAATAAGTTTTATCGTTTCAGAATACTCACTATAAATAGTTATCGAATCATAATTTCATTAATCACAGTATCTTAGGTTTCTCGTTGTACTCGATTCAATTGAAGATAAATTATGCAAATTAATTATCTAGTTGTTATCGCGATGGAACGAGAGGTAAGTTACGGACTTGTTAAGTAAACCATGTTTTCTTTATTTAAAAGTTCAAAGCTTCAAAGTTGTAAAAATAAATAAATAAATAAATAAATAATGTACCGAGAGAATTAATGTATGATAAAAATTATGATTTCGTAATTTGTCTAGTTCTGTATTTAAAATTAACACGTTACTTTGCACAAAGTCAAATAATCGACAATGTAAGCGCAACAGGGAATGATTTTGCAAAAGATTTTTTAATGCATACGAAAGTCGATAATTCTCGACACTTACTATTCCGGATGCGAATCAAGCGGCTAATCGGTAACAATCGATCATAAGCAATTGACAAGGCGCAGTGATGCGGACTTGCAAATGAGCACAACGGTTAACGAAAGGAAGCGATCGGTGAACGAAAAGTTCCGTTATCAAATGTTATCGCTCGTATTTTAGTCAACGAATACAAATCTAGGTAATTTAATTATACTGACTCAGATATTATTTTTTAATTACGAAATGAAACAAATTAATTTTTGATTAAAATGTTCGTGCCTTGAGAAAAACGGAATTATGTGATATAGAAAGACATTTTTATACATTTTATGTTTTAATTATTCAATGAAATATTTGAATAAATTTGAAAGAACAATTGTTAGAATTGTAATTAAAATTACTTTCTTAAAATGGTTGTAAAAAATTATACAAAAAAAGATGAGCTGAGAAAAAGTTTAATACATTTTACAATACATTTTTCCAGTGTATTGACCTAATTTAATAATTGAGATTAGAAATAGTTTGACTTAAATTAAAACGGTGGCGTGACTTCCGGAAAGTATCGTTGCGTGAAAAGTAACTATTGGAAATTCGTCGGAAAATGTGCGTCACGACATAATTATCAGGAAGATATTGATTGAATTTCAGCATTCATTGAAAATGATCGGAAAAAATTGAGATGCTTATGTAACATCCCCTTCCTCCCGTCTGTTATTTATGACAAAAAAAAAGAAGGAGGAAAACGCGAGAAAAAGAGAAGTTTGAAGTTTGATCGAAATGTATATTTATTCACCTGCCCAGCGTGTGTGCGATTGCTTTTTCGCCTTTGCAAGTATAATCGTTTTATCAGTCTCGCTTATCTTTCGTCAATAAGTTGTTGCGGCGTTGGTTATTGGTGAAATTAATGCGTGCGCGCACGATTCCGAATTCGGTAGCGCGCATATTTAATACGAAATAAGCACGCGATCAGTCGACTAGTTGGATCGATGATCGAGCATTTCGTCTTTTCGCTTCATTCGAGAGAAAAATTTGCACGTTTAATCAATTCACCTAACTTCAAAGGTCAGCTGACGGTCTTCATTGAGAAAATAAAATTTCATGAATAACTTGGTGAAGTTTAGAACTCCGCATAATTTTAATTTAATTTTAGTTTAATTTTTTCAGTTATAGTTTTTTTATCAGTTATAAAAATCTTTAATTATCTATCTTTTATAATACGAATGTTTCTTATTTCTACAATATACATCTAGTACATTTTCATTATATTTTATAATTTATAAATATATTATTTATAGAATTATTTAATCACCTATATAACATAAGATTTTGAATATATATAATTTGCAAAATATTTACAAGTTTTAAATTTAACGTTGGAACAAAGTTTTTCATCGACTTTTACTTCTGGGTTCGTTCGAATAACAAGCGCAAATTTAGAGATTGAATTCGACGTCGAAAATTGCACGAATCAATTGCCGGAATAACGGAGAAATTTTTATCGCCACAAAGGCATGATACATTTGCTCATTTTTACGGTAATTGACGTGACATATGCTTTGTCCCGTGTACAATGAAGAACTCGGCTGATTATCTCCGTGTTCTCGACCTCTGCATTCGTCATGGCCAGTAAAGGGTAGACAAATATTTAAATGTCTGAATTTTCGCGGAATTTCACGCACGGCGACTATGTTCTGGAAATACTTAATTATTTACGAGCCAACTCAAACTGATTTTTCATTCGACTTATTTTCATCTCTCTGTTTTACTCAAGAATCCTTTATTCGTTTCATCTTTTTTCCACCTCTGCAACTAAATAATCACTTTAAAACATGTACACGCGAAGACAATCGGTGAATAATTATTGAAAGTGAAGAGATTTTACAATCACTGTTATTAAATTGCTTTTGAATGCGAGAAATTACTTAATGCCGTATAATTAATAGAATGTAATTGCAACGTCACGATTTATCTCGTGTTTAGGTTTTTGCATGTTTACGCGTAATGAATAAATATTTTTTACAATGATTCATTTACATCTATAGTAGGCAATCATACGTTGGCTTGAAATTTCGGTGTATTGATAAATTACTTGTTAATTTCTTTAATAATATTATTAAATACTTCCTTGGGAACCTGTAAAATTAAAAAAGTGCAAATTTTCAGCGTGTTTTTTTTCGATTACTTCAATTATTTTAATCACTTTTCATACTTCGATTCCATAATAAATGTAATTAATTATTATAACATAAATATTTTACAAAATATGTGCAATAGTATTTCATTATTTCATTGTAAAATATTACAGGAATTATTTAATACAAAATATTTTTTATTTAATTATATCGTTAAATCAATTAATTATTCAATTTATTAATGAATTTTTTATTTTGTGTGTTTTTCAGTGAAGGACGAGAAAAAGTTCGCGTGTCATTTTTGGGTTCAAAACCGTTTCCAGCCACACCTGGAGTTTTGTTACTGGAACCTATCGATCCTCCAAACATCATGGATGCCAGTGGCACAGAACTGTTAACGACACACACGGAACACACGTCACCTGCCTATCACACTCAACTCAGGTAAGAACAACATCCACGAAATAATTAAATTAATCAATGAAAAATTGAATTAAAGAAGGGCAATCGAAAGACAAAGTGTACCACTTAATACTGTAACAAAACTCATTTGCACAGTTCGAGAAACAACAAGCCAAATATAAATATATATTTGAAATAATTTAAGCGCAGGGAAATTGATTTTACTTGATTAAAATCATAATCGTATACTTTTTATACGATATTACCATCTAGAAATTTGTATTTACGATATACTCATGACTCATTAAAAATTTGAATACATGTAATTATATTTGTTTTGCATTTTCATATTTACAGTTCAATTACAAACTCGTACATTTTCTAACGATAAAATTAAATTGAAAATTCGTTAAAAAATAAGAAGAAAAGTAAAAAAAAAGAAGAAAATATTTTATTACAATGTCATGAATTTTCATCAGCTTTTCAATATTTTTACGTTACGACTGTACAACCTTGGCTCTTTAAAAGGCAAGATAATATGATGCCGCATTGATCTGAAAATACGAAGACATCGTCGGTCGTGTCGTTTCACTTGATCAGTCAAAAAACGCAAGCGTGCTCCCCGTCGCTTGAAGACAATTAGTTCAATTAGACATTAACCCTGTCGAGCTCAACGAACCGGAAATGACGTCATCGGGCTCCCCTTTTCTGTTTCCCATCTTTCATAATTACCAAAATTCATCTGCCACTCCCGCGAAGCGGACATTCAAGCATTTAAAATGCGCTCTTTAAAGCACTTCAAACAATGTTAATAGGATTTCGTTTCGACGAAAATATTGATGCTGAACATAAAATTCGACAAACTTTAACGAATGTTATAAGTTCAAAAAGAAATTAAATGAATGAATATTTTTATAAAAAATTCAAAGTATATATACTTGAAAATTAAATATAAATTTCAAGTGCTGACCAACATTACATCTACATTTCAAAAGCTGCCATTTTATCAGTTAAACTTTTAGTTTAACTTCAATTTTACAGTTGTACACTTGAAATTTAGAAAAACATTACTATATATCATATACATTAATGTGTATGTATTATATATGTGCTGTAACATACATGACATAACATTTACCTCCACGAATTTGTGTTTTTCATATTAACATCCTTTTTTCGATTCGTCTAATTGTACGTGCATTAATTAAAAACGGATATTCTCCCTCACAAATGTAGGTAATAAAATCAAAATTTCCTCGCGACAAATAGTGTATAGATTTTATAATCGAGGTCGAGGGTCCTCCCAAGCTTGCCATCTTGAAAGCGCGAAGTCTTAAAAATTGACTGGGTTAACGGACACAAAAGTCCTTCGATTCGGCACAGTTATTCCGACGATGATCGCGATTCACGCGTCGTCGGTTGTGTAATGAGGATTGTAATGAATGGTTCCTGTTACGTGGAACCGCGCAACCGAAATTGTGAGAAGACTGCTCGATGAGAACTCGACTATATTGTAACGTGCAGGAATGCGCTAATGGCTTAAATAGTGTATTGTTGAGCGCGCCAGATGTTCTCCCGCGATTAGCAAGACTCGGCTGGCTCGGTTAATCGAAAAGCACAAGTTTATTTTCAAGTACCGCATAGTCAACTTTCGCGGATTTGTTTTTCAATAATCTTGTTGACGTTTCCCTTTGTTGAGCTGATTTTTCAAACTCTTTTATTTATAAATACTAGATGCAGTCCTGAACGATTTTTATTATTACTATAATAATTCATTATTATTATAATAATAATAATTATTATTATTATTACTGTTGTTGTTGTTGTTGTTGTTGTTGTGTAAATATAAAATATTTTTATTCTTATCAACAAATATAATTGAACTCTTTTTGAAATCAAGTAAAGAATAACTATTGGTTTGCGGATAGCAATTTCAAATAAATTCCTTCAATTTAGCTGCTCAGTTCTGCAATTGAAGTGAAGTTTATTTTGAATCACAACCACTGGTCTCGAGTGACTATTACTTGTCCGAACCAATTTTTGGTTAAAAGTAAAAACCACCGATAAACTAGGTTTTTTGTTTCAAGTGAATTGCTTGTAAAAGTGACCACGCTTCGAATCAATTGTTGCAAATACGTTGACAATCTTACATAATTCAAGATCACTTAACAATTAAATGGTTTTATTTTAAAATATTGTTGAGAAGAAATGGTTTCTTATATATAAACATTTAAATAATATATTCTGAATTTCATATAAAAATAGAAAAAGTACGAAATCCATTGGATTTATGATATCTTTTTGAGAAAAAAGACGTGTGAAAATATACAGCATATAAAATGTCCAAATTTGTTTTTGAAATTTATAATCGCTCTTTCGAATCTCAAAAATTTAATTCCCCAGATTAAAAAAAAATATTTGAATTAATTTAATAAAAAATTGTTTTTCTTCCCAAGCTGTTAATAAAATTGAAATAACAATTTTGTTTACATTTGGCCCGAAGCGTCTCACACCTCGAACATAAAGTTTCAGGCCTCTTTAAAAACCCAACGTTAAACACATTTCACGTCTATCTCGTCTTTCAAGATAAAACTTTCAATCATTCACAACTCAAAACCGCTTCAGCCTCCCGCAAACAAAATCGACCAACGTTTCCACGATACCGACGACACGCGCGTGAAATTTATACAGCTCGGACTCGAGATAGCTGAAGTAGCGAAAGCCGTTAAATCGTTGGCACAATGACGTCAATGTTATATTTTTAATGACTCTTGAGGTTCGCCATTGCTTTGCACATCGGTCCGATGCGTTGCAGCTTTGGCAGTCACGAATGACTCGTGTTTGAACGTAAAACAATCGCCGATTCTTCGACGCGAAAGTCGAAAAGCGCGTCTCGGACAAGAACAAACGGCGATATTGTTTTGAGTAACGTAAACCTCGTTCGGCCGACGCGCTGAAATCCCACCACCATCGCCGGCGAATCAAACATTTTCCGCGAATAAATCGGCCGCGCTTCCGAGTATGCAATGATCATCAAAACAGAACTCGTCGCTGCGAATAACTCGCGTTTATTTTCGTGCTTAACGTACGAGAACCTTTTCTTTTGTCCCCCTCTCTTTACTTATTACTATTAGTCGTGATTGTTTGTGCGTCAGGTTCAGTGGCTTGGTATTTGCAAACGCGAGTAGACAAGAAGTTACGCATGGTCTTTGCAAATCAAAAAAGTTATCTGATAAGATTGTGTGATTGTAGCAGCTTACGCTCGGAAGAGAGAAAAAGAAGGTGGTTATTAAAATTTTTCAGCAAGTTCACACTGTTAATTTTATCGCGAGGTAGAGCAGTGTGCAAACAAACAAGGAATTTCAATTATTTCCTCGTTATTTGAACAACGGCAGATAAAATTACTTGGGCTTTTTCTTTTTTTTTTATCCTTTTTTTCTGTTTTGTTTGCGCAACTTTCGTTGATAAAATTGCGTTCTTGGAGCGAAGGCAAATTTTCTGTTTAAATAATTTCGAGTTTGTGATGAATATATTGTTAGTTTTGTAACGTTTGCTTCGATTAAACGGGTTTTACGTGTCATTTAATTAAAAATGTTATTTTTTATTTTTAATTGAGAATGAGATTGATAATAATTTCGTAAGGTGCGTTCGTGCGATTTTTTTATGTAAATCAATGCCCGGTAGATGATGCGAGTAAAATTTTTTTTGTTTAATTAATTTTGTCGGCGAAAAATAATTTTAATAAAAAGAAAAACTGAAACTTTTTTAAAATTTCTGTACTCTGTTAATTTTTCAAACTCGAGAACTGCCGGTGATTCTTATGAAATTTAGAGATAATATTTTGACAATTTATTATACTTTTCAAAAGTTCTGATTTCCATATCTTTTTCAATGCGCGGTTTTTAAAGCAAAGTTTTTCTCAAACACTCACGTGATTTCTAAGTTTATCAAATGATTTTTCTCGGTGACTATGACATTAATAATAATTACGTCAATACATTATTAGTGGTTTTACTTCTATCCCAACTGAAGATCTGCGGTCACGTGTCAAGTGAAAACTTATTGATGCAAAACGTTATGAAAAAAACATTAATTTTATTTCTAACGCGCATAATGAGCTCGGTTATTGCTAAGAAACATTACGTTGAGCATATAAAGTAGATGACACCGGCATAGCATTAAAATAAATACAAAGTTCCGTTACACTCCGCCTTCGTCAGCCTGATTAGTTGATGAAATCAATTTTCCAACAGTTACCAGTGATGCTCCGTGAGTGTGATACAACGAACTGTCCATCATTCAATATTATACATAAATTAAGAAACAGTCTCTTAATAAACTTTGCAACCGTGACGAAGATGAGTCAAAATTACAACATGCCATACATTTTGACGCGTCGTGTCATTTTAATGAAATTGTGAGAAAATAGTTCACTAAGCAAAAGTTTTGTACAAAATATCACACGATGTTCAATATTTCAGTTCATTACAAGTTTACATCATTGTATCGAAACAACAATTAAAAAATAATTAAGTATAATACACTTTAATTTTACAGAATATTCTTTGAAAATGAATAAATATTTTTTGGAAACTGTATTTGCAAAATATCTGGACTTTGATGAACTTTAGGTATAAATGTATATAATATCAACCGAAAAGCATGTACTGTGATTTTTTATTTTTCATGATGAAAATTGCCTTCACTTAAGATTGCTTATAAAAAAATATTTTGTATAAACTTGTTGTGCATTTTATTCATCTCAACGTCGGCGACATGACGCACATGAAACCTTAATACTTTGAACGCAACGCAATGATTTCTGTCGGTGCGCCAGTCGTGCCAACTGTCACTTGCCTGGCGAGCCTGCCCGCGGTCACGTGGACGAGCCCGTCCAAAATTGGTCCCACCGGCTGCGGCGAAGTCGTAAACAAGCGACCTCCCCGCGAACCCGGGCAATGACCCGCTGCACCGATGACCCTCATCGGTGAAAATCGCCGGCGAGCTCAGCGGCGCAGCAGCGCCGCGGCACTGTCAATACGGAAGTGCGAGCGGCTGCAGCAGCGCCGCCAACTATTACGCGGCCGGGTTATTTGGGGTTGGATGCGGCGGAGTGGGGTGGCGCTGCCGGCGGGAGGAGGGCCGGAGGATCGATATTGGTGTGGGTGGCGGAGGCGCGGCGAGGAATGGCAGTCGTGCTGTTGTCGGCTCGGCTGCATCAGGTGCGCGCGTACCCGAGACCAACTGCGCCGGGCGCCCCCGTTTAGTGCAAAACCCTCTCAAGTGCCCGAACGAGACCCCGACTTTCGTCTCCGATTTTCACCCCAGGTGACCTTTGCTCGTGGCCACTTCGGGCACCTTTTCGCTCCAGCGCCACGAGCCTCGGCACGGTGCTTCTGTGAACTCGATTGAGTGCTTTCGGTGGGTTTGGTTCCGGGTTGATTGGTCCCGCGCCGTTTGGGGTCAAAGGGATACGGGACAGTGGTGCTTTCGCCGGGACAGCTGAAGGAACGAGGAATTCGGTGAACGATCGAACGGAAAAGTGCCTAAACCTGTTAGGGATGTTGATGTCACTGGTTTTGTTGTGCGATGCAACCAGGTGGGATTGACAGTCCTGACAGATGCAGGGCCACCTTTCGTTGGGTTCGTTACATTGAGGAGGTCGTGCTTTGAGCTGACTTCTTGTGGGGTGTTTGTGGCTGATGTGGTAATTGTGGTGCCGAAGAGGTGGATTCGGTTTGGCACTCGGTGCAAGAAGCATTCTTATAGGGAGATGAAAAGATATGAGGTTTGAGAGGGGAATTCGGGTGGTTTATAGCAACGTGGATTCGTGTTATTGTTTTTATCGTTCGTTGAAAAGAATGGCTTCGTTTGACGTAATAAATGTTGGAATTTTTATACAAAGGTTTTTAATCATTAAGTAGTAAACATTTTATTATTAGTACACGGAGAAAAGAGTATAGTCGGTACAACTATATTTATGTTTAATTTAAATGTATTATTTGGTTGTTATTGGCACAAGTAGATTGTATGGTTATATCAGCTATATAAATTTACGCACTTTTCATA
>JABFOV010004867.1:0-13090 GCA_022817685.1 Aradophagus sp. ZL-2020
TTGTATAGCACGTCATGTATACACTCGTGGTCTCAGCTCTGTGTATATGCGTCGCCTCGTTTCGTTGTCTACTTCGTTCATTGACATGTTTTCTCTACATGAATCTTCCGTTGTTTTGTTTATACAGTGTGTTTCTTGATAGTCTTTGTGGTTGTATGTTTTTTTTTTTGCAAGCAGAGGGGGGCAGACGAGTTGAGAAGAGGTCTGGTGGGCTCGGGGAGGTGTATAAAAGACGGGTAAAAAAAAAAAAAAAAAAAAAAAAAAAAAAAAAAACATATAGATGCATACAAACGGTATAGTAGTAGCATTTCCATTTCGAATTTTTGACTGCGATGCGTTATGATCCCGTCGGCCGCAAAAAGCAGTACAACTTTTTGTCGAACGTGAAACACAAAGCCGCGTAAAAGGCAAGAAAATAATGATCACGAATGAAAGGCCGACTAACGCGCGAGTCTAATTCGGCGCTCGAATAATACGCATTTAATGGCTCGGATGACATTTTGATACGGACACGAGAGCGCGGGACATTTGAATACCAAACGTCCTGGGCCGCGCTTTGTCGCGATCAGCCACGGCACGTCGTGCGCGAAAAGTTGCGTGAATAAACATGAGCGCCATTTACATCGCTTCCCTCTGTTACTTGCGCGCGTCCAATGATACAGTTCCAGCCATTGACTGACTCCCGATTCGGGCTTGCGGCGAGCTCGTTTCGCTCGGCGGAATCGCGATCAAAGAAATGAAATGAAACAACGAAAGAAAGGATCCGTTGAAAAACTCAGCGTTATCAAGTAAACAAACGTACCGTATATGGAAATAATCTTTACGAATCATCATTTACTAAATAAGCACTCAATAAAATAAATTTCTCAAGTATACATAATAATATTGGTCAATATAGTGAATTTACAGGTTGTGTTAACAAAAAGTATAGATTATGTTAACAATGAATTTATCTTTTGACCTCGCAAATAATATATTGCCTCAACAAAATATTTGTTTATTGACAAAATTTGTTGCCCAGAAGTTTTTTTTTCTTCATAATATAATTTATCAGTTCCGCAACTCGTTAAAAATTAAACATGTTCAGTTTATACTAAACAAGCTAATATAATAAACATCATATTTATCATAGAAATAATACTTTCATCGTAAATGTTCCAACATGTTCCAACTTTAAAGGAAAATTAATTTAAAAAAATTTTTTTCAATTATTTCTTCTTTCTCAACGTAATTCAAAGTTAAAAAATGAAATCCAGGATACAGCATTAAATTATTTTTAACCGAGATATATCATTAACCGAAGAACGATGCTGCGCGCTGTACCGCGTGGAACTAAAGGGTTAAACCCCACTTGACCCGTTTACAATCAGACGATCGTTTTGCATTTTTGCGCCCGGCGAATCATCGCCAGCGCTCTTACAAATCTTCATCCCAGCGACACGGATTCATTACGCTCGAAAAATGTGCTTATTCACGGCAAGCGAGACGGATCGAACGAGTACAAACGAGGGGCAAGGGGGAGGAGGGAGGATTTACATCTGTTGCATATAAATAAAAAAAACCACGGATGGGGCGGAGCGTTCGGCGACAAATATGATCCCGAAATGGCTGCGAATTTTATTAAAAGGATCGTAAACCGACAACGGCGCAACGACGTAAAACGTATCATAAAAGGCTATGACGAAAGACGAGCCTGTGCATATTCCGTTTTCTCGTTCCACCTCGCCCCCTCCCCCGTTTCATTTCCGCGCGACTTTACCTTTTTCCTTTCCACCCAAGCGTCGCGGATTGTTTTGATTTTCGTCGAATAACTTTACATCATGAAGCGATCCAATTTCATATCATTAACGAACGCTCGGATTTTACTACCGCGTTACAAGTGCCGTAAAGCGGCGAATTCAATTCGACGACAAGCGCAGTCCGCCTGATTTTCCCCTGCTATTCCGCGATACTCGTACGGAGAAGCTCAATTAACCGTCTAATTCCTATAATAAATACTATCTACGTGCCTCGCTGTCTCTGTTAACTTTCCCGTAATTGTGCCTTTCGATTGTCAAGTTTAATTAAATTTTCGGCAAGATCTAAAATTAAAAAAATTTATATAATAAAAAGAGAACGCACGAAAAAATCTGAAGCAGACGATGATGAGACTGGCACTTTTCAAGCAATTTTGCGCGGTGAAAAAAGTCTTGACGAAAATTGATTCGAGCACTTCGTCTTGCTTGAAGAAAGTGCGAAAAAAGGGGCAAAAAAGAGGACGAGGGTCCGTTTGTATTTGTTTCGCGGAAACGCGAGTATTAATAAGCAGAATTAGCATGCAAATGGCACTTTGTCGCGGCGGCTCTTGATGCTGAAATATAAACCCGCGCGATCCTCTTGCGTCATTGAGACGATACCATCGCGTTGCATTAAAACCCGACGAATCTTACGCGTGCGGCCTTCTTTATTCGTCGAAAGGAAATATCAATAAAAATGATTTCCCGACGTATTAATCATACAAGGTGGAGCGAGAGTGCGCTTTGAACGGTCTAAAAATATGCGCGGGATCCCCGGAGGGATGTCTCGGATCCACGTATCCGAATGCTATTTGAAATATGTCTTTGCCGTATGCCTAATCGGCATGCCTGTCTCCCTACTAACCACGCCATAACTAGGTCGACTTATCCGAATCAAAGGTCTACGGTCAATTGGAACTTTAAGTGGGGTTCGATCGACATTTCATTGCGTATTTGCTTATCGTTTGGCATACCGTAATAATTGAGTCAGAGTATAACGGTTGATACACTCGTTATTCAAAATTGCCGATCTGAGATGAAATGGATATTTATTTTAAATTCAATTTCCAATCAGTTTGCGGTAAATTGAAATGAAAGCGAAATAAAATGATGTCTTGCTACGAAGCATACTTTGATATTCTATCAACTCTGCATCGTCAACGTTTTCTTATTTAACAAATTCACTCGTAAAAACGCAGATTAATGTATACGATGCAATCACAATGGAAAAATTACTAGATGAATTATAAATATGGAATATACTGGTAAAATTATTATAATTAATTATATTTTTGTGGTAAAATGTAATACGTATGTTCAAATCGTAATGTGTTTACTAAATTATAATAAGGTCTAAAGTATTTTTTAAATACGTCCTAGGTTTATCATACATAATGTCTCAAGATGTCTCAGAATTCGATTTTCTTATGCTTTACATCGAAATCCTTATGAAAATTGGCAATCTTAACTTCCTCGTCCATTTAGCCGTAATCATAACAGATTTCATCCATCAATTCCGAACAATTAAACTGCAGTCGTCCCATAAAAACCCACGAAAAGTTCATTCGCTCAGCAAAATGTCCCGCGATCCTAGCCATTCCGATCAGCGCACCAGAATCGACCAAGTAAGTTCCATCCCGTCCGAGCCAATCGTGATTTTAAATTTAATGCCCAGAAGTACAAATCGCCCAAACGATACAAGAAACGTTGGCGAAACGAACTGTCGGTTGATTGAAAATTAACGACCGATCGCACAAAACTCGTGGCCATAAAAAGACCATCGTAAGTTTCGTTCAAATGATACTAGGTCGAATAAACACCAAACTATTGTTAAAAAAAAAAAAGCCAATCCATCACGGAATGGCGATCGTCCGAGCAAAAGAAATAAAAATGAAAACAAACGGGGATGGAGGAGAAGCGCGAAGAGACGAATGAGCGACTCACCCCAACGTGGTCATGGTGACGATCGTGTACCAGAAGGCGGCGGGAATGGAGGTGAAGTTGGTCTCGTCGACGTTCTTCTCGGCGTAAAACATGACGGTGGCGAAGATGATGATAGCCATGGCTAGGGAGAAGACGAGGAAGCCGAGCTCGGAGGCGCAGGACTTGAGCGTGTAGCCGAGGATTCGGAGGCCCTGCGAGTGCCTGGAGAACTTGAAGATGCGAAAGACGCGGAAGACCCGAAGGGTGACGAAGGCGCCGGAGACGTCGTCGTTGTCGGTGATGCCGAGGCCGATGTAGTACGGCAAGATGGCGACGACGTCGATAATGGACATGACGGAGCGGGCGAACTTGCAGCGACTGGGGGCCGCGAACAGCCTGAGGAGGTACTCCGCGGTGAAGATCATCACGCAGGCAGTGTCCAGGCAGAAGAAGACGATCTTGTAGCGCTCGCCGCAGGAGAGCGTGCCGGCTCGGCCGGGCCGGTTGCCGCAGGGCACGGTTTCGACGACATTGGCGAGGACGCTGACGGCGATGAAGAAGCCGGTGACGTAGTAGAAGACGAGGGCGGCCGTGGATATGTGGGGGTTCTGGAAGGCCCGCCACATCTTCTGCCGCATGTCCGTGAGCTGCTGCAGGTTCTGGTCGCCGTTCTCGCTGAGCTTGTCGTCCATCAGGCGCTCGGCGTTCTCGCGCTTCCGGTCCCGGTAGTCCTCGTAGCAGCAGTCGCCGATGACGTCCGGGAGGATGCCGAAGAAGGCGAGCTCCTCGTCGTAGCTGGTGAGGCACTCGTGCTTGGGGTAGTGGAGCTTGCCGGTGCGGTAGTAGTTGAGGATGTGCCGGAAGATGTCCGGGTCGCGGTCGAAGAAGTACTCCTTGCACTCCTCGTCGTAGAAGAACTCGCGCTCGTTGGAGCCGAGCAGGGTGTCCGGGTACTTCTCGAGGGTGTTGCGCCAGGTCTCGAAGCGCCGGCCGCTCACGTTGATCAGCAGCTTCTCGTCGTCGGCCTTGCGCCGGTCCTTGGGGATCGGCGGCGGCGGTAGCGGGTGCGTCGCGATCGGCACCCAGCCGATGGCCGCCGCCCGGGCGAAGGGCAGCCACGCTGCCACCGAGGCCATGCTCGCCGGCGGAATCGGGGGCCCTAGGCGGCCCTAGCGCCGCCCTACGTCGCGCTGTCGTCGAGCCGTCAACCCGTCACGCCGCCCGGCTCGCGACCCGCGCCCCGCCAGCCCGACATCGCCGCCGAGCCGCGAGCCCGCCGGGTCCGCTATTGATCTCGCGTCGCCGCCGCCGCCACGCGCATCTCACGGTCCCGAAGCCCGCGGTCCCGGCCCACGCATGCCCCGGGCCCCCCTCTCGCTTTGCGCCCCCCTGTCCCGACGCCGCTCCCAAACCGATCCACCACTCACTCTCTCTCTCTTTAACGTCCCCTCGGACTCTCCTCTCCTCCGGCCAGTCGTCACCAGCAGCACTCGTGTCTCGGTCCGTGCGAAGCGCGCGCAGTCACCGCGACTCGTGCTCGCTCGGAGTCAACCCACTCGCCGAGTTGGCCACTCGCGACTGCCGGAGCTTTCGCGTTGGGGCTTGCGGCAGAGCCCGGCTCCAGAAGCGTGCTCGCAGCTCGCCTCGACGCGAGCAAACGTACCGACCTACCCGCCCGCCGCCTAGGCAAAGTCCAAATTGATTTTTACGAAACAGCGTCGGTGGCGACGCTCGGCGTCCCAGCGCGGCAACGCGATCCGTCGCCCCGGCAACGCGTGACGTCAGACCGCGCACCGAGCCAGCCCCGCGACCCGCTCCTATTTGCTCGCTCTCCTCTTTCCAACCTCGTCTTCCGTCTCGCCGCCGCCGCCGCCGCCGCCGCCGCCGCCGCCGTCGGCGAATTAAAAATATGCCGCCCGGCATATTTTTGCAACGTTTTTGTTTCTGCAACAAAAACGTTCCGCCGAATAAAGAAAATGTATTTATATTCTTCCGTTTCGTTGGTGGTAGAAGCCGTGTTTGTCGACTCGGGAAAATCGTTTCGTTTGAAAGACGTGATTTTGTCAATGTAACAAAGTGATTTTGCTGATTTGAAATACTAGTCAACCCGATTTAACCGAAGCTTTTAGCCAAAGTCATTTTCGTGGATTCAACGCAAATATCACTCACCGCCGACCAATTACTATGTCGGAATGGAAACAATCGGCTTGAAGAAATTCTTTTTGTCGTTTTAAATTGATATTTCTGTGAGTGTACTGAGTGATAACTCGATGTGGGTTACTCGACTTGCAAATATATCGGCCATTGGGAGTGTATGCTCGACCTTGTCAATTTCCCAACTCTGTTCATAATTCATCAATCGGCAACTGTCCTAAGTCCGAGGCTCGCTAGTTGAAGGATTGTTGACGAGCTTGGCGCCTTCGATCGGCGATAGGGTTACGACTTTCATCTGCACGCGGTCAATTGATTTCAGAACTACCGTCTAATTCTTTGCGATTTATTTTTTTGTTTGTGACCAGGAAGAGGAATAGTATACCGTTAACTTGTATTCAGCTGAGAAAAAATTACCTAATAAAATATAGCCAAAAATAACAAACTGATTAACAAAGGAGTTAATCAGTCCTGAATGGACGTCCACGGAATCGACTCTTATAAATCGACTCAAAATTCATAATTTCTAATAAAAAAGAAAAACATTGTCATTACAAATTGTCAAGATAAAATAACAAAGAAATGTGAAGAACAATGTAAGGATATGTATATATTAAAAAATTTTAAGTTCATATTCATGAAAAAGTTTGTTTAAACTCTAAGAAGAAGACGCAGCATCTATGAAAAAAAAAAAATTAACAATCACATTATCAAAGATTAATTTTATACTACATAACTTATGTGTAGAAAATTTGAATCACTCCTTCGAATCGAACCACAATTTAATTGGTATGCGAGAGTCTGCAAACTTTCCGGACTCGCTGCGTTAAAAACTACTTTTAATTCAAATAAAAGAATGTAAACTAAATTGATCGCAAATGCAAAGCTTCTCAACAAAACAACTACCAGCATTTCATTTTTCCCGTTCCACAACATTCGCTTGAAGCAAATATTTATTTGTATAAACAACTCGATGTGAAATAAATGTTTAACCGATGCGCGTTCATCGATCGCTTGTGAAGCTAAATCGCTCGCTCGTGCGATTAACGATCGACTTTGCCGTTCGTCAGCTGGCCGTTACCGTCGATGGCGAGTTACGTAGAAGCATTCGCTCGATGGCGTAAATCAAGTGGCGCACTCTCGAGACACTATTTTCCTCAGCACGTGGCGACTTTGTGCTTAAAAATTCGCCTCTAAAAAGACCGGCTGCGAGGTGTATTTAATAATAATCGCGTTACACCTAATTTTACGAAAAATTCGATAACAAAACTGTTATTTATAGCTTGCTCCAGCGCCTCGATTTAATATCTTCGCTATCTGAAAGTAATACGACCCAATTATCCGCTAAATACCGCGCGTTGCTCGCGTTAAAAATACACGGGGGAAAAAAAGGACAATTGAATTTCACGTTTACAAATAACGCCAACCTAATCCTGCTCTATGATGGAAAACATCGCGTCTATGAATATTTATAGCGCCTTTTTAATAAACCCGACATAATTCATACGGGATAACAAGTCTTCCTCCTTATTCTTCTCCATTTTTTTCCACTCCACCTTTCTTTTCGTTACTTTTATTTGTTCACTTCCTTTTGCTTCTTTTCGAGCCACTGATTTTTCTGTACACCACCTTTCAACCTGCGTTTCATTATTATTCCAAGCTTTTATTTTCGACCTCATCCCTCCCTCCCCCCAACTCACGTTGTATTTCTACATTCAATTTTTCTCTTTGCTTTTGTGTCGTACAATTACGAACGCCATGTTTGCTAATGAATTTTTAACATTATCGTGCATCCAAAATAAAAGTAACAACTGATTATGAATTCATGGTACGCGAACTTTCTTTACCGGTTGAACTTCGCCACCGCTGCAAACCGCCTTGTCTATTAGAAATTGTAATTATAATGATAATAATAGTGAGAATTAATGTCTCATAGAGACCGCTCATGGACCTGATCGGGTGTACCATTAATGGGACATCGATGGTGTAAGCTCGATAGGCGCCACAGTACTAATTTCGTACGTCACATTTCTGTTAGGATTGCTGCGAAGTACGCGGCTAATTTTGATGGATTAACATGACATACTGTTTCTGGGTTAATTATAGAGAAAGTCCGAGTGGCCGATTGAAATGAAATTCCGGGTTACGAACGACGAGGTTTTCGACGTGCGAATCGCGTGCGCTATTACGACTCAAACTGCGTAGACGAATCGTGTTATTTTTGCAATTTAACCGTAAATACTTAACGGCGCAGCAAAACTGTGGATTAATTTTGGCGATGTAAAAAAAATGTGCTGCGTTGTAAATAATAAAATTGTCTTTCGCAACGGACGAAACAGTAAATCCGTTGATACCGAAGTGGCTATTTTTGCAAACAAATTTTATATAAACAATTTTTTGTTTATTTCTTAACAATATTTATCATTAGCAATAATTGCCGTTACTCGTGGTTAATGCACTACTTGAATTATGATTGAGATGAAATTTATGATTTTATTACATTAGCGAGCGATCAAAGTTGGAATGGAATCAAAATTATGAATTTACGAGAAATAACAATGTATCCTAATGATGGAAAGGCGCGCTATAAATATAATCCCACTAAAGAATCCCATTCGAATGAACGATTGCACGAAACCAACGACAACCGAGAAGTAGTCAAGGAAATTATTCATACACTCGACATTACTATGAACTTTTAATGAACGAAATCACAAAATCAAAGCAACATTTTTTAACATAAGCAACAACGTTTGCACATGGCATTCATACGAAGAAATTAACGTTTGACTACTTTCTAAATTGTCGAGTACCTTCCGTTAATTTGATTTAGTAACACGTTTATGTTCATCTTTCGTACAAAAAAGATATTTCGACTCTTCCGAAAGAAAAAGTAAAATATAAGTCGCATCAATATTACATACATGCAGCATATATGATTGATCATAAATGCAATATGTATGTCTGAATACATGTAATTCCAACATCTATAGTTAATAATCAATCTATTTAGCATAAATGGTAACGTATTCAATGAATATCTGCAATATATTCTACGTATCTATAAGGAATAGTTACTATATATACACTGCAATTCTGTACTCATAAATGCAAAATATACGTATCTCGACTAAAATTTAGTGACTAATGAAACCACCACCCAGTGAAATCTTAATGTAACAGTAAAATCGCGTTAACTGAAACCAAAATTCAAGATCCGCCACGCGATACTGTCTCAATCTTACGGATGTCTTAAAACAATATTTATCCAAACAATGCGTTTGGCGTAAGAAAAGCGGTTCAAACACGCCTGGCCAGTTTTTCGCCGCGACCTCTGACCTCGGCGCAGCGCCGCGTCAATGATAGAGACATTTTCTTGCTCGGCGCGTTCTTAAAACCGAAGGGTTCATGACTCGACGACCGACGACACGTACGTCCGCGCTTGTGTGCGGGCGCATCTTTAAATTCTCAACACTCGAGATGTCAGCGCGCGATTCATAGCCGAACTACTTGCCGCCCCAAAAAGCGTGGCGCTCGCCTCGTCCTCCCCTGCCCCCCGGCCCCTCCCCCGATCCAGCATCGCGCCCTTCCTCCGACCGCCCCCGCAGCCGACATTACAAAGTAAACTTATGCCGCTAATGAACACAGAGACTATAGCCTCAAAATATAAGTGCTCGCTCCTTTACCGCGAGGCGGCAGCCACGGCAAATTCAAAGCCGGGCTATTCAGAGGCCGCTTTTTAATGGCCAGGCGCAAGATTACGAATCACGCGACGCTCCCCGCTTCGACTGCCGTCTTATTTTGGCTTGTTTGCCTGCCAATGGGAAAAGTATCAAGGTGCCAGGGTCGGTGGGGAGGGATAATTTAATCGAAAACGCGAGTTACGCAGTCGGGCAACAAAATTTCGAGTCGTTCGCTTTTGCCGGAGGAATTCGCGGTTATTAGACAAATTGCATCCCGGCGAGGCTGGGAAAGCACGCGCTGCGAAATCGTTTGACCCGAAACGCTGCGGAGAAAAATGAACCGGGGGCTAAACGGGCTTTTGGCATAAGAAGGGGATTTGGAGTATAGAAAATAAGAACTTCGCTAAATTCCCGGATTCGCTATAAGCATAACACAATTTTTGCACATATAGGTTTTATTATACATGTTGTCAAACATGCATCATTAAAAACCATGCTAGAACCAATCACCGAAATAACCGAATAAATAGTCGTGAGTTCGATAAATGTAACGGTAACAGACTGAATGTGTCAATAAAAATAAAAAAAGATGATGTTTATTTGTTATTCAAAGTTAATGATGCTCTTTCCTTAACGCTTATTGCATATTAATTTCTAGGTCGGACTTTGTTTTATTTGATGTTTCCCTCGTTTGAGTACTAATGTCGATTATTTATATAATAATACCTAGAACTAAATATAAATGTTATAAACGTACGTATCGATAATCGACCGGTACATGATATTAGATTATCATTTTAAACTATCTGTTTATATTTATATTGCAGAAGTTATGAATATATTGAATATCTGGGCAATCAAGTAGCGCCGCGAATCAATACTCAGATGTGTTGATAAACAAAAGGCAACTTCGCACGTCGACAGAACTCCCGGATAGAATTATGTATACATAATCTGAGGATAAGGAATAGAAAGTGTCACTATTCATTGTATGACACTCGATGACATAATAAATATATTTATTTAAACATAACACTACAAAAACAGGTGTAAAATAAAACACTTGTCGAAATGAATACATTTCCAAACGCCAATAGCAGTTGGAAAGATATATTTCCTATTTAGTGTTTTACTGAAAAGCACTTGTTTTTGCAGCAAAATTTCTTCAAGTTTTAGGCATTCATCTCAAAATTTGCGACAATTTGTAATCCCATTTTGGGTCAATGTGGTAATTTCTGTTATTTCATTTTTCTCGATGCATAAAAGACAACGAAAAATACCTTCGACTACTTGTGCACCGAAATGCATAACAAATATTTGCGTTGCATTTTCATTTCAACAGACTTGCGTTTAAAGTCTTATGTATTAAGCTTAAAACTTGCGCAAACCTTATATGAAAACTTTTCGCTGAATGCAATATTGATTTGCGCTAACTTCGTTCAAATTCATTACAAGATACAAATTTACATGAACTTTGTTTATGAATACAGCCGAGTGAATATGCATGAATATTGACGAATGAATTCAAGCAGGTGTTATTTCAAAAAACTTGTGTCCTCGAGGCGGACAATGAAAACGATATATCATTTCATTCTAGTTACGACTCGTGTGAATAATAAATTAATTTATACATAACAATTATTGATAATAAGCGATGAATTATTACTCTAACATATCGAGAACAAAAATATCTTACAAGTTAACTTTTTGCGAATTATCATGAATTGATAAATCACTCGACATATAATATTACTCTTTAATATTATCTACACCCTTTTTGTAATAATAATAATAATTTACCAATTGAATTTTTTAACATGAATCTATATTCTGATATTATATAAATCTAAACTGATCGAATATTTCACTTTATCTTTTTCAGAAATCATTAAGATTTAAATTAAACTATGGATATAAATATTTCAACTGTTCACGAAAATATACAATACATTTTCAAGTCATTATAAAATACTATCTCTTCATTTACGAGATAAATTACCTTTCAACTAATTCATATTTAAACATGTAAATGAAAGAATAATATAAATACAAATCGGACAGAAATGCAAGGAAAACAATTTCACAATTTCGAAATAAACTGCTTGTCTTGTTATCGCAAGGTTTTGATGTACTGCACGTTTTAGCGCAAAACAGTATTGCATCATTTTTCTTTGGTGATAATAAATTCAACTGAACTCACACCGATACGTTTTTCTCAGTCCGCCGGATGCAATTTTCTAATGTAACTTTGAAATGTGTCCGGAAGATGATTACCATTGATATCCGATAAGAACGTCTGCATTATGAACTCATTTGAGACTCCGTAAATTCAACGATCAACGCGAATACCCCAGTAACCCGACAGAGTTACAAGTCGTGTAATTGTATAATTTACAATCACGAGATAGTGACTTATAATTCTTCGGCTCCTGATCCAGTCCCGAAGATTCGAAGAGAGCGGGTGATAAGCTAAGCTATACATAAATTCGCCATATCGATTTCAATAATTTTACATCATAACGTTATAATAGAATACCTTACTCGAAGAAACATTATTTGTTACAATAAATTTCTCAGCAAATGTAAAGTCAGCTGAATGATTTATTATTATTCATTATAATGTAATTGCAAGTTTAGACGGAATTAATATTTATAAATTATAAACTAAACCGAAATTCGGTTTAATCAAACTAAAATTTTTTCTTCATTTCAATTTATGAGATATGCTCTTAAAACAGTTCATATGATGCGAGTGGAGTTTAACTGAATATAATTAGTTTCGATTCGGACAAGTTAGAGTTTCCTAAAGCAAAGTGATTTAGCTCACTGATGATAAATTGTTTTAAGAATGTAACTTAAAGGTAGTCAATTTTCCACCAAAACGGCAACCATCACAATTCAATTTTTCATCGTTTCATTAACAACTAAAAATTTAGTTAATTGCACAAAATTATACGAGTTTAAATAAACAAAATGATTCACTCGCGGTAAACTTGTTCAACCGAACATCGCGTATGTTGCTGGTCACGAAATCTCGTTAAAATGAAGTGCTCCTGCACAGTCATTGTTTATAAAAATACCACGCATAAAAATGAGTTTTGTTTTAAATACTTATGAGCCGTGAATATCACGGTCCCATTTCAAGAGGATACATTTATTTAAAACTTTACATACTAGATTTTCTGTTCATTAACGTCGAATTAAAAAATCGTTATCAATACACGTCCAGTCGTTCCCATTTCCATATCGCCGCGAAATTACGATTTTCTTTTCGCAGTAAAATTCGAACGGTCACTGAGCGAGTACCAATAATCTACCAATAATCTCGTAGTCGACTGATTTTCAAATCGAAAAGGTCTCGTTCTCAAAAGCCGAGGAAAAAGAATACCATTCAGAATGCGTCTTTCCCGGTCGCTTTTAGCCGACAAGATTTGTGATGTTCATTAAGAAGACAACTGGAAAAGAAAACGTCCATTATCAATATAATAGCGACCGTCCGTAATCTTGTGTAACATCTTCGCCGATGTCTCGTGATCAAAAGGCAACGGTATATAAAAC
>JABFOV010004868.1:0-13085 GCA_022817685.1 Aradophagus sp. ZL-2020
TAATTTAATAATAATTATAATAATAATAATAATATAGAAAAATATATTATTATTATTACTATTTGAAATTTACTATTATTATATTTTACTATTATTATAATAATTATTACTATTATTATTAAATTATTATTAGTTACAAAATGACACTGATACACTGTTTTCTATTTGTTATGTGTACTGATACCTTTATTGACAACTGTCACTTGTGTCAAAACTCATTTTTATTTTAAAACATTTAGTAATAACTATTTAGACAATTGAGAAATTAAAGAAAAACTAATCATTCAATAAAAATTAATTGATAGCTTAATTGACAGTTGTCACTTATAAAAAAAACCTCAAGAATTTATTTTCGATGAAAATATACTTAATTTATATGTAAAACATCAAAAACACGCTAAAAATTTAAATACTCAGGAAAAAAGAGTAATTTTTTGAAAAAATTGAATTTGACAATAATTTTGACAGTTGAAAACTGTCATAATACAATTTTTAACGTAACACACGAATTCCTTGATCCCAGTAGACTATAAACAACGTAGTTTCAAGCAAATATGTCCATTATTAAGGCAGTGACAACGTGCCATACCTAAAAATGCACAAAACCTATGTTAAACTCCATTTAAACTTTACCTTGAGTGGGGGACGGGTTAATATTGATATTTTTTGATGAAATTGGGCGCAAAAGCCATCATTTCTGATGAATTTTTTTCTTAGGGGGAGCGTCCCTTGAAATTCAAATGTCGCCTTTTTAAGGACCACACTAATATATAATATATAATATTCGAATATGTGTTTTAATGTTTCATTTATTTCTTCTCTACAAAAACCAATAAATTACAAACAAAAAATTAATAAAATATGCCCAAGTGACAGAGTCAAATAATGATCCTTTAACTCTGCCTCAAAGCGGCAGTCAGAGATGACGTTGTAACGTAAATACTGTCGTGCATTAGTTGCACACAAAGAAGGCACGCGTAACAAAAAAACCGCACAAAGCGGGGGTTTTATTATAAAATTTTTTTTTTAAGATATATTCATTTCAATATTAAATCTAATAATAGTACGAATTCACAGTTGATAATCGTTTGTAAGGTTATCAAAAAACAATGTAACGTGACAAATAAAAAAATATTTTGACGTATAGAGGATAGTCTTACAAGTTTTATTAATAGACGGTGCTCTAGCTTGAAGTAAAACTATTTTCAACGTTTCTGTTCTACAGAAATCGGACTTTTTTAAATTACAATAGGTTTATTATTTCTTTAATAATATAAAAATTAAGTTAATTATTTGTGTATAATTTGAAAAGTCAATTAAGTGAATTATTTGTAAGTTTGTTAAAATTAGAATAAAGTAAAATCACAAACTGAACAATATTTGTCTGTTATTTGGTCGGAAATTGACACATACATAGGAAATAATGCAGACGTTAAATTTAAATTATTAAGTGAATTATGTAATTGGTCATTAATTATATTTATTCTGAAGTTAAATATTTCAATTATATTATTACATAATTATTATAAATTCTTACTTGTACGACGTTAAATCCAACTTCTTCCAATTGAGATTCTCCTTCAGTGGCAATCATGCCTTTTAATTTGAGCAGCCTTTCTTCGTATTCGTTGAGAAGATCTGCATTGTGTAGAGGACTGGCTCCACTTTTTTGTATGTTGTCTTTCATTTCCTTGTAGCGCACTTTGCACTTTCTATGCCACTTATTTAATGTCTGTCAACATATTGAAACCAATATTTTAAAATTAATGTTGAATTATAATTGCAATTTATAAAGCAAATAAATAATTAACTATAGTTAATAGGCTCTGACAACCAGATAAATGTAAAATTTATGTAAACTTTACGTGAATGCTTTACACAAAATGTATGCAAATCTAACTCTTCATTGTACTACATTATTTATATCAATCTTATAAAAATATTAAATTTTTAACAATTTTTGTAAAGTTTTCTAAAGTTAAAAAAGTGTTTGTTTTAATTTGTTTAAAAACTTTAACAAAAATTATTTTCTAAATTTTTAATGTTTTGTAAATTTTATGTAAATATTGCAGCACAATGAGAAGTTACATTTGTGTAAATTTTGTCTTACCCCTTGCCAACTTGCCACAGATTGATCAATAATGCAGGTTTGATTCAATTCATTGGCCAAATTTTTTCAATCATTATTGTAGGCTTCTTGTGCATTTATATTGTAAAAAGTTTTAGTCAATAAAACTGGGTTGATTTCAATCAGTTCAACAAAATTTTTTGTTAGAGAAAAAGATAAAAAAGTCAGAAGCGGACTTAATCTCGAAACAAGCAGCCGATAAGGCGGCAAAAATGGCTGATACGATCCATGAGGTGTTTTTGGAAACTGATTCTTAAGTTGGAGAAAAGATCGATCCTGTTGGTGAGTAAAAATAGTAATTTTGAATAACCTGCACAATGATGATGAACCTTTCCGAGAGAAAGGGCACATCGGACAAAAAAAAAGATGCTGAGTTGTATTCAGTATTGACGGTGCGCCTTGACGAGAGCAAGGACATACCGGACAAAATGTAAAAATAAACAAAGAAAAAAGAGAGAAAAGTGGAAACGATTCCCAATCTCTTTTTTATGATGAGCCTTTTCTTTTTCGCTGTGAAAAATCAAATAATTTTCAGTTATGTCCATGCTTTTGGACTATGAAGAAATTGTGGGACCCTTGGGTGAAATAGGGACCATTGATCCATGTGTCTCAGATGAAGATATGGCTGAAAAATCAGAATCTAATGGAGATTCTGACGCATCTGATCTATTGTCAGAGGAATCTCTTGATGAAGACACTTTGGAGATTATGGGTGACAGACCTGGGGCAGTTAACTCTGGAGACTTCAAACTAAACAGTGAACAAGTATTACGATGAACTTACTGGATAGAAAAAGGTCTTCCAAAGGAAGATAAGGAGAATCTCCTCGCCAAGTATGATACCAAGAATGAGGACCCTATGAAAGCTCCAGAAATCAACCAAGTCATTACAGCAGCTTTGTCAGAATCCTCAAGCAATCGAGACAAGCGCTATTTAGAGGTTCAAAAAAGTCTAGCAGCCGTAGGTACTGCTCTTGGGCAGGGTTGGTCCATGCTAAGCAAGAAGGAGTGAGTCTCGGAAGAAAGGAAGGAATTTCTTAGCCTTTTGCATGATGCAGGGAAGTTGTTAACTGATACTCAACATCAGCAAACCGAGTCAAGGAGAGCCATAATTTTGCCAGCAATGGATAAGAAGTATAAACCTGTCTTGGAGGGATCCAAACCAGACAAATTTCCATTTGGAATAGATATGGTTGACAATTTAAAAGCAGCAACAAGTTTTAGGTTTTATAGCTTCCTGAACTTTTTTATCAAGTGGTGCTTCTGAATGTTTGAATGTTTTCAGTGCTTTTTTGTTGCCAGTTGCCTTCTAAACGCGGCACTTGCGCTATTTTTTTCTAATATTACCGTAGTTTCTTTTCTGTTCTTACTGATTCACTTTTGCTACGCGACGAGCATGCTTTTTAATTTAGTTTCTTTCTATTAGGCCGCACCGGCGAGCCACCCGTGTACAGTTTTTTTAGAATTAAGTCAAATAAAGTTCATTTTACGATAATTGTCTGTACTACTATTTCATGAGCCCGACCTCGACCTACCCGCGTGCGAGGCCCGATGTCTCAGTAAGTTTAATTTACGTTGTTTTATTTTGTTTTCAGAAATGATTTTCCGGTTTTTTGTACCGTGAAGTTGCACAGATTTTTGGCCGTTTTCAATAAAACGGCCTGGCGCCCGTAAAATTTAAGTTTATTTTCAGCACTTCCCGAGGTGGATGCAACAGCCCCGTAACCCTGGAAGTGCGCGGTGCCTGCCAGTCGTGCGGCCACTTCGCGGCCGACCGCACCGTGTCACACTACATAACCTTCTAGTGGTTGAAAGCTGTACAAATTGATGAAACGGTTTGTTATTTCCTGCAGTAAATACATCAAAAAGATTTTTATATTCGGATTTACGTTTCGGACTATTTGAAAAACAGTAATAAATTTCTTTACATAAGAAATCAATATGCGCTATCAAATGTTCAGCTGCTTTCGAGCTCGCATTATGGAGGAAGTGACGAATACATCGCACTGACTGTAATTTTGGACAATCTTCTTTCAACAATGTATACGAAGAATGTCTTTTACCGCAAAGATTATTTGCCCCATTAGAACCTAGGCCTACTAAATTTTTCAAATGAAATTTGAAAAAAAAAACTCAACTAAATATTTATAAAGAGCGTCAGCCGTCGTAATCTCCAATGCAATGATACCTAAGAATAACGCTGTGACAGCAGTTTTTTTTTCACTGAAATATTTCACGCATATACACATATACTGGAACACTGGAACGGCCGTCGATTCGTCCACAATTGAAGAGTAGGGCGTATCACCAATATCCTGAATCAACTCATCTAACATCGATGGTGCAATGACATTTTTCATCAAATTGCTGCATTTAGTAAAATGCATTTTAAATAGTTCGAGAGAAGATCCATTTCCCATTGCAGATATTAAATCGCACAGATTATCGATACTTCTAATTGCTGAATGAAATGCAATATACGTCGCTAATTTTATATCCACTTCCTTCTTAGAGTCGCTATTATCAAACTTGAAGCTGTTGCTTGCTGGCGTATGTGTACGATCAGGATTTAACAATGACATTTTATCCTGATGAATTTTAGTCGTCGTATGCTTTTATAGATCTCCGCAATGTGCTTTTAACGTTGTTTTGCATACTTTACATTATGCTTTCATCAATTCATTGTCATCAGCTTTCGTCAACCAACCTAAATGTATATATATAAATACGTTTGTGTAAAAATGTATATTAATTTTCCTGTTGACTAAATAAATCTAAAGTAAAATTGATTTTGCAATAAATTCAATAATAAAAAATAACTTTGATATAAATTGTAAAAACATTTTTAAAATTAACTGAAAAATATGGGTATTAACCCACAAGTTACACACCTCGAAAAAATTACGTAACATACACACAGGGTCAATGTGACTTAACTGATGTCTTAACTGTGAAACAACACTGACTAACTTTCTTCACGTGAACTACTAGTATGAACCCTCCTCTAAATATAGGTGTCTCTACAGGTTAAAAAATAAAAATAGTGAATAAATCACTACAGCTTCGAATAAACGATGGGGTCAATTTGACCCCGTGTGTAAGCTGAGGGTTAAGGGGGGAAATACGTGTAAAACGTCTAAAAAATGACCTTTTTTATAAATTTTTTGGGGGAAAACTAAAAGTGATACACACTCTGGATTTTTCGCATTTCATTTACATTATACTGTTATATAATTCCGAATTTTTTCATTCTTTTCTGTCACTCGGTTGGCCTCCCATCCAAGCGATTGTGCCGTCATGTCGAAAAAAACATCCCCGATTGGCGTACACTCTAGAGACCTGAAAAAACAATTTTTCTTAATTTTCGGAGTTTTGTTCAAATTTTAAATATATATTGTGACGGGGTGACCTTTTTCACCCCGTCGACGGACTCATTTGTTGAACAGCTAGGGGGGAATTTTGTCGGGCTGGCCGCCTAACGGATCAAGATCGGGCCCCGTGTTAAGGAAATTTAATTTCAGAGAAGCGGAGCTCAGAAATTCCTCGCGGGTGAGTACATCCAACTCAATGAGCATGAGTGTGTCGTATGGTTGGTTTGAACGAGGATATGGGTGATAGTACGGACGGATGCGTGCGTTATGAAGTATCGTAATATTGGTAATATGGAAGAGTGAGTGTGATAAAATTGTAGAAAAGCTGTGTAATCGAGAGTATGGATTCAATTGTGTGTGAGAGTGATTTTATATTTTTGGTTGTTGTATTATATACTGGGCTGGTGTGGCCGGAATGAGACCACGATAATTACAATTGTATGGCTCGAATGAAAAGTTGATAAATTTTGTAATCTAGTTTTTTTTTTTTTATTATTTTTTATTTCGTTTTATGAAGATCTTGTACTAAAATTTCAGGACTTGATTGTAGATTATTCACGGCGACGGCGTGCTCGGGAAATGGAGGCACGGGGGAGCTTCAGCTGGGGACAACAACCAGAGAGCAGCCACGGATTATCGGGGACGCCCGAGACACCAGGCGAAGCCCGGCACGCCGCCGGGAACCGCTTCCTCGCAAGTACTTGCCCGCTCGTAAGCCGCCCGCCGCGCAGTTCGTCAGCTAACAACGTCGCCAAGGACATTGCCCGTAATCCAGGGCACCCGGAGAGAAGAGCGCTTTGTTGTTGTCACAGGCCCCTCCGCGGAGAACCATGTCGGCCATGACTTGGTCCCCAATTCAAGGAGTACCCGCGCCTGGCCTAATTCCCGGGACAGCGACACCGCGGCGCCAGTCACTGGATAAGAAAATCGGCGGAGAGCGAGCGGAAAGGGAAAGCGAGCGAGGTGGGGACCGCGCGGCGCACGCCGGCCTGGAAAAGCCGAAAAAGGAGGAGATGGATGAGAGCGGTCACCCGAAATGGATCGTCGCGGCCACACGAGATAGATGTGAGCGGCCACGAGGACCTGCGCGCCCACCAGCGCAGGGGGTCCCGCCAACCACCTGCGAGGACCTGAGCTCCCGTCCCGGTCCCGGTACGTCACGGCCCTGGCTTGCTCCCGTTTGAATTGTACGTAACGGCAAATCTTTTATTTATCACATTATTTTTCTTGTCCGTTGGGCCAACCCGTTATCGGGAACGCGCGTAAATTTTCTTTTGTTCGAGTCGTAATTGGGTGGATCTGTGCTCCGTCGGGATTGTAATCATCCTTCATTTCAGTGGACGTGGGGTAGAGTCAATTGTGGGTTGTTTGTAGCTGGCCATTGGGGCGTTTGTGGTGCTAAGCCTGCTTCCCAGTGAGGGGCTGTGTTAGCTCAAGATTCTGGGGCCGGGCTGTAGTACTCTTTTTATCCGGTCTCGCGGTTTTCTTAAAGGATGGGAAATTACGCGCGGGAAAAAGTGTCATTGAAACACGCGGGGTAAGTTGTGGGTCACACGGAAATACCATGGCGGTGAGAGTGTGTGTGAATGGGTAAGTGTTTTGCGTGAATGATTGTGTGAGATTTGTTGGTAGAAAGACCTTGTAATTGCAAATAGGGGATCCTTGCCTGGCGTCTTCTGCAGTCGGACCGTTGCGCAGAAAATTCCGTTTCACGGGAGGGAAAATCGCGAGTTTATCTGGGCGGGTTTTGCAGTAAAATTTTCCGGCTTATAGCCGGTGGCGATCCTGACCCTTGTGGTTGAGGTTGAGCCCGATGAAATCGCGAAACATTGACATCTAATTCCAAATTCGTGGCGAAGGGGCGTGGAAAGGATTTTCTCCGAAAAAGCCGCCACGTTACAGTATATATATGTAAACTAAATTTATTCTTTTTAATTCAAATCATTTTTTTTTATTTTGTACATTTATTTACATATTTCTACTAAAATATTGTGTACAGTGAAACCTCAGAATTCGATAGTCTGCCGGATGAAGAACCAGCGTCGGGAGAAGGTACTCCAAATCAACGAGATACCCAAACGCCAGGACGTACTCTTCGAGATCGTCAAAACCTTAGACCACCGCTGAGGTACGCAAACTACGACCTCAGTTTGAATGCGCACGTTGACGACGAAGACTATTCAGCTCTGATCTGAGAAACACAAAACATTTCAACATCAGAAGCTCTGAAACATGAAGGATGACGACGAGCCATGCAAGAAGAATTCGATTCTCTTAAAAAAATTCGTACCTGGAACCTCGTGACACTACCTGAGGATGTTCGAGCACTCACATGCCAATGGGTATTGCGAGAAAAGACTAATGTTAAACTGAAAGCCAGACTGGTTGCTAGAGGCTTCGAGCAAAAGAAAGAGGCAGATTACTTTGAAACTTTCAGTCCTGTAGCTCGACACGTTTCGATTAGATTACTTCTTAGTATCGCAGCGTCAAACCAAATGAAGCTGCGAACATTTCATGTGAAGACCGCCTTCTTATACGGTAAGTTGAAGGAGGTTATATACATGCACCAGCCAGAGGGATTCGAAGATAACACTAATCGCGTGTGTAAACTAAATAAAAGCATTTATGGTTTTAAATAATCGTCAAAGAACTGGAATGAAAGCTTCTCAAAATTTTTGCAAACTCTCAAGTTTGAAAGCACTGACGATGACCCATGTATTTATTATAACGAAGATAGAAGCGTTATCATCGCTCTCTTTGTCGATGATGGACTAATCGTTGAAAAACAAGACGCTCAAGTAAACAAAGTACTGGAGAAGCTCAACAGAAAATTTGAAATGTACTTGTCAACAATATCTCGACCTGACATTAGCTTCGCTGTAAACTACGTCAGCAGATTCAACGCCAAGGCCATGACTATTCACTGGAAAATGGTCAAAAGAATACTCCAAACCTTGGACTCTTCTTCGACGGAAGCAGCAAATTGATTGCTTACACAGATTCAGACTACGGAGGTGATCAAGACACGGGACAATCTACTAGTGGAGTGCTACTCATGAGCTTGGTATACACAGAAACAGCGGCTGGTACCGACGTCTACTGCCGAGGCGGAATATCGAGCAGCCGTCTCATCCATCGATGAAATCTGTTGGATCAGGCAACTGAGCAGTGAACTTAGAATCTTGGACATTAGTCAGCCCACCGTACTGAACGTCGACAACCAATCCGCGATCCACATGCTTCAAAGTACTCAGGAAGGCAAAATATCGAAGGGCAGGAAGCACATCGACATCCCTCGAAAGTTTATACAACAACAACATATCGACGTAACTATCAAATTGGAGCATTTTGGGAGTTCAGACCAGCTGGCTGATATGCTGACAAAACCACTAACTCGCAGACCTTTTGAAAATTTACGAAGCAGATTAATTAAGGAGAAGTGTTGTGATTACTTAAACTGCTTCGCCCCTTCAAGCCTTAAGTTAGACTTTTCTATATGATTACCTTAAGTCAGTTTCCATAAGTGTATCGCGTTAAGTTGGCAGCGAGGCCAACTAGTGATAAGTAACCAAAAAGGTATTATACTGCGTGAACGACTTTCTGTTATATTCGTTATGCTCTGTCTGTCGAAAGAAAAGGCCACGCCGCTGGTCTAATTTTTGTTTTAAATTGGAATCCATTCCAATCGGAATTGTGGTCTACTTATTTTGTACTCACGTTTGCGAACAGACATTTATTTGTTGTTGAAATGCCAAAGGTAGACTTATTTTATTCTTTTTTGTTTATACTTTTCTTTATACTCAATTCAAATCGTGTTTATTTTCCAAACCATTTCTGTTTGCAGGCGCCTTTTGGTATCCATGTAATGTGAACCATTATTTACAACAAAATTAAATAAAACAATCTTGTTTAAAGCAAAGCCACGTGTAACTTTCAATTCTGTGCCTTGTTTGATCCCGGCAAATCTATAACAGATATTTTGGGACGCTGAACACGAATCTGAAGTCAGATTTTCAAAATTCAAAATGGCCGATCCAATACAGCGGACCAAAAAATAAAAAAAGGATCGTTTTCAATCAAACTTTGCATGTAAGGGTATTTTGGGACGCTGAATACAAATCTGAAGTCAGATTTTCAAAAATCGAAATGGCCAATTTAATATGGCGGACCAAAAAAGTAAAAAACGGACCGTTTTTAATCAAACTTTGTATATTAAGGTAATTTGGGACGCTGAACACGAATCGTAAGTCAGATTTTCAAAATTCAAAATGGCCGATCCAATATGGCCGACCAAAAAATAAAAAAGGACCGTTTTCAATCAAACTTTGTATATAAAGGTATTTTGGGACGCTGAATACGAATCTGAAATCAAAATTTCAAAATTGAAAATAGCTGACCCAATATAGCGGACCAAAAAATAAAAAATGTGTCACTATTTATGAAATGTTGTGTACGAGGGTATTTTTGGGTCATTGAAGACAAATTTGATGTCGGATCTACAAACCTGCTGAGAACCTGCTACAAACCTAAAAGACGCCTCAAGTTGTTGTTATCGACCAATTATTACGGAATTGAGAAAGAGAAATTATCGTTTACACTGTTTTTACAACATTCACTTTACACTGTAAAATTAAATTGATGTAAAGTTGACGTGAAAACATTTAGTGAAAAAAATATTTTATCTGTGAAAAAGTTCATGGAAGTGTGATTTTCCAGCTTCAATCATCATGGTTTATATGTTTGCATGAATGAAAGAAAACTTTCATAAAGTAACTATACCTTTAGTTTTCTTTTTTGATAAGTTATATAAAGTCAATTTAAGTGAAGTTCTCCAATACAAACGGTATTTGAGTAATTATATTTCTCATTTCAGATTTCTTGTTTGCGTTGGTGATTTCTGCAACGAATTTATTAGTTTTATTATTCTTTCTAAGTGTCAATCGTTGATTTGGATTTGAATTTTATATTTCAAAATATAAGTAACAGGTAAGACAAATGTACTTACGCAATAAAAAATTTCTATTTTGCTGCTTTTACATATGCATTCAAAGTTGTATAATTTTTTCGGCAGTGATAATGAAACAAAGAATTGCTGCGATTTCTACTGATTCTAAATCCGACGATCATTCACTCAGTTCTGAGAGTAGCGACGAATCAGAGGAAGAAGAGTTCAATGAACAGGATTCAGGCGAGAAAAGTGATGACAATTTGGACGATGTGCCGCTCACAACTCAACTACAAAACCTGGATAGAATCCGGGAAAAAAAGGAAGACCAAAAAACTTGTTCTTTTTACGAAATATTGCGGCCCCAATGTCTCGGTTTCGTGTGTCTCGCCATTGCAAATTTTTGAGTGTCAGTTTACTACTGATTTGGTTGATCTTCTTGTTGAACAAACAAACCTTTATGCAAGACAGAATGGGAGAAAATTTGATTCTGTATCACGGCCTAAGATGCTCGTGTTTTTAGGCATCAATATATTGATGGGTATTAAAAGGCTTCCAGCATATGAGCATTACTGGTCGACGAACTCTTAGCTGAACGATCCATATATAAGCAAACTAATGAATCTCAACCAATTCATGTCTCTGCACAACAATCGTCACTTGAATGACAACAAGAAGGAACCAAAAAAAGGTGAAAAGGACTACGACATACTATACAAAATTCGACCAATGGAAAGAACTTTGAATAGAACGTTCAAAAGTAGCTTTAATACAAATCAAAAAATTCAATGCATCCAAGCTTATCAAACGAGGATTCAAAGTTTGGGTTCGCGCCGATCAGACCGGTTACGTCTGCGAATTGCAAATTTACACTGGGAAAATGGACGGCAATTCGGAGAAGGCTCTGGGACGTCGTGTAGTTATTGATCTTACGCGGGCAATCGTTGGCGGCAATCACCAGGTGTTTTTCGACAATTATTTCACCGACGTTAAGCTGATGGAATCTTTGGAGAAAGACGGGATTCTGGCGTGCGGTACCGTTCGTGTGGATCTTGTTGGATTGCTAAAAAATTTAACACCCGACAAGGCAATGGCAAGAGGTGATAGTGATTGCCGCACTTCATTCACAGATCTTCGATTCGTGAAATGGAAAGACAACAAGGCTGTCTCATTTTTATCAAACTTTCACGATCCTCGCCAAGTTGGAACCGTCAAACGGAAGAAAAAAGATGGATCGTCAATCATAGTGCAGTGTCCAGTACTTGTAGCAGACTAGAATCAGCACATGGAGTATGTCGACAAGGCTGACATGGAAAAAGCGACGTATGAAATCGACACGAAATCCAAAAGATGGTGGCGGAGAATCTTCTGGCACCTTCTTGATGTTACCGTCTGCAATGCGTTTATTATTTACGCTGAATAAGATGCAACTGAAAATTTTTCGACTTGCTCTTGTCGACGCATTATTCGGTCATAGGTTGCCACCAAAGATGGGTAGGAAAGTTCAACCTAGAATCATCGGTCTGCACAAACCACGAGTGTCTCAGGAAAAAAGACATTCTACATCGAAGCACATGCTCTTCAGCACAAGCTCTTCAGCTGCAGAAAGAAAAACAACTTGGACATGTTCAGAGTGCAAAGTTTCACTTTGCTTGTCTCACAAATATAACTGTTTCAAGTTGTACCACGAGTGATCTCAGATTGTAATTATTACATGTGATACTGTGTGACAAGTCAGTATCATTATTACATGTGATACTGTGTACAAGTCGGTAATTGTACTAGTTTGATATCCTTCAAAGTTAAGCGATCAACAGGAACTTCAGTATTCACAATTTTATCTTAAATAATGAATCAAAGTTGCATAAATATTTATCTCCAAAAAAGTAGCAAAAATTAAACAATTAAAGTTACCAATTAGGACCATATTCGTTGCTACTCTAATCATTCTAGCGTATAGATCATGATGTGCGCTGTCAATTGTTATGAGACATATCAAACTGACACAACCACTTTAGCACACACGAGGTGTAAAATCATGTACATTAGCACAACATTGGGTCCCTACAATTATGTCACATGTTTCGAATGTCACATGATTCGAATGTCACATGTTCGAATGTCACATGTTCGAATGTCACATGTTTCGAATGTCACATGTTCGAATGTCACATGTTTCGAATGTCACATTTTTCTAATGTCCCATGTATTTTCTCTTTATGTAATAAACATATGTGTAACCATTTGATTTTTTTTTAATTTTTTTTTATTTTTTAGGACGGTGAAGAATACATTTACGTACAGCATATTAGCACACACTATTATAATTTAATAATCGGTGAAATTTATTTTCAATTTTTAAAAATAAAAATTGTAAACAATTAATAAAATAAAAATTAAATGGCTACACGATTGTTTTATTGTAGTCAGGGGGGGGGGGGGCCCCCCCCCCCCCCCCCCCCACACCTTCTTCGACCCTAGGCCCCTCCTCCTTTATTTGATACCTTTTTTTTTTTTTTTTTTTTTTTTCTTGCTTCTTTTTGTTTTTGTTTTTTTTTATATATCTTATTTTATATTATATTGTTTTTTTTTTTTTTTTTTTTTTTTTTTTTGTTTTCTTTTTTTTTTTTTTTTTTTTTTTT
>JABFOV010004869.1:0-13084 GCA_022817685.1 Aradophagus sp. ZL-2020
CCCACGGGCAGCAAGGACGGGCGGGCGGGCGGGGGAGGAGGGGAGAGGGCAGAGGGGGGGGGGGGAGGGGGGGGGACGAGGGGCGGGGGGCGGGCGGCGCGCGGCCCCCCCCCCGCCCAGCCGACGGGGTGGCGGCGCGGGCCCGCGGGGCGCGACACCGGGGCGCGAGCGAGGCAACGGGGGGGGGGGGGGGGGGGAGAGGGGGGGGGGGGGGGGGAGAGAGAGCCGCCGCTGCCGCTCGGAAGTTCAAGTTTCTCGTCGGCCCGAAGGATCGGCCTGAAAAGCGGATCAATATTAAAGCGCCGGGGAAAATGGATTAAAGTTACATCAACGCGCGCCAAGATAACGAGTCAAGGTCTTTGACACGTGTCCGCTCGGTCGGCCGAAGTCTTCTTTAAAGTTCGCGGCGTTTCCGGAATCTTGCCGGCGAATTCGCGAGTTGGGTTTCACGCGTTGAGCAACATATCAGTGACGTTTGGTGAAAACAAGGAGAAATTAGCCGGAGCTGGATCAATTATGTTGAGTCGAATAACAAATTTGCAAAAAAATGTTGTCCCGACCAAAGTATAGATAGAAATCGAACTACTAAAGAGTAGCATAATGTTAGTTTATGTTAATTTTCGAAATGGAAAGGTTTATTTAATATCGTTTAATCATTTATCAATCCCAGTTCAAACTACCTTTATGATCTGATGAAATTTAAATTCTGATTGTAATAATAATCTCACGAGACTGCAGAGTATTGGGAATAACAAATTTTAGTAATGGTATAATCCACAAATATTGTTCTCAAAACATTGTTTCTAAAATATCGTTTATATTTATCAGAAATGAGCTCTATTTTCTAGAAACAAGTACTATTCCTCAAAACATAGTATTATCTCATGATTAACTAACAATAAATATTTTCTTGTTCCAAACAGGGACTGTGTTTACCAGCTTTGATTCAATCAACTCAAATTTCAATTACAAAAAAACTCTTAACACCTAAGCCATATGAATATCCACGCAAGAAAACATGTACTAAAAACTACAATCTATATTAATACGTCGAAAACGTGACGATTTTTGTATCTACTATCAAATAAAACAAAAATCGTCGTCAAAGTAATCTAAGTTATATTTATGTAATTTAATTATTTCAGTTGACAATGTTACCGTTTTCGTAAACACTTTTCATTCGAAAAATGTTACGTTTTTAATTTATTAATAACAGATTGTAATTTATAATTCCATTTTTTTTTCTGCGTGCAACAATTGTTTTTAAAACGTTATGTAATATAGAAGAAAAGGAAACTCAAAAGAGCGGGCGATACGAATCGAGGGCTTTGGTTGGCAGCGTGACGAAAAGTCCGCAAATCGGCGATTCCGAGGCAAGGCGAATTAATCCCCGTAACGTGGATCGCGGTTTAATTACCTGCGCGTCATTGTGACGCTCGGCCCGGCTAATCCGCCGCGCCGGCTCGGCGCATCAAAACAGTCCGCGGGCCCGAAAACTGGCCGCGCGCCGGTGGTCGAGGAAGTCGGCGCTCGCTCGACGGCGTTTCGCGTCTTACAACACTACCACCGGCTGACCGGCTCGACATCAAAGACACTCGGCCTCCCATTAGCTCCCTAAGACGACAACCTCTCGCTTTCGCGCGTCTCGTTTTCTCCCGTCCTCTTTCCCGTCTCCCTCGTCCTTTTTTCATTCCATTTTTGTTCCCTTTTTTTTCGCTTTTTTTCGACGAGAGGGAAAAGTATTTGGTTAAAGTTTGGTTCATTTGTTAAATTATTCAATCAGTGTATTATTAATGAAATAGTGACTTTAATCATATGAAATTTATTTGACTTTATTTGATTTTTCTTCTCTTTTTTTTTAAAGAAGGAAATTGTACTTGATTTGATCATTCGATACATTTTAATTTAGACGAATTTGTTAATCAATTATTGACATTTTAAATTTTTTTTAGGGCAAAGAATTGATAGTTATTATCAGTGGGATAACTTTTCATTTTTGTATTGAAGAGATTGATTTCTATTTCACCTATGGATAATCTGTTGGATTATCAGATGCTTAAGAGAACAGATCATTGATATGCTTTTTGGGATAGTTAAATTTATACGTCAATCAACTATTATTGCGTCGATAAAATTTTGTCACAATTTTTTTGCGTTTAAATAACGTTTCAAACATTTTTGTAAGTATTTTAAAAATTTTGATCAAATCTGATCAATATCGGGCCGTTTTAATATATTTTTTTTTGCATGCGAAATAAAACTTGCTGAACAAAAAAAAATAAAAATAAAAAAGACAATCGGATAAAGGCTATTCAAACTCGCAAACCTATTCAAAATAACTGTTAATGAACAGTTGATTATTAACTATTAATTTTCATTTACGTTTTGCAAATTTCATTATTTATATATAATTCAATTTCAATAACGAATATCTTCTTTGCAATCCTTTTAAATCAACGCAAATCCTTTTGAACCAAAAGTATTAATTGGGAAAGAAAAAAAAATTTTTCTTTTAAAATGCTGATATCTTAATCGACTGTGTAACTCTTTTTGAAAGAAAACAATCCTTTTAAATTAAAAAGATTCCTTTAAGAAAAATTCTGAAATGGAAAACCCTTTGAATCGAAATGAAAAATTTTGGACCAAAAGAATTTTCTTAAGTGTGGTCTATCCTTTTTCCCAGAGCCTTCGCCGACTTGTTTCGACAACTCCGCCACGGAAAGACTCTCTCGAACACGTGGATGATGAAAAAGGAGCGAAGCGAAGCGAAGGGAAAGGAGGACGAGAAACAGGAGCGAGACGCGAGGTGAGGCGCGGGGTGGAACGAGGGTCCCGACAAATATATATGTCGCAGTCGGAGCGGAAAAGCCCTTTTGTGCCGGGGTACATGCGCGCGGCTCGATTGTACATTTCTGCGCGGCGCAAAAATCGGGAGACATTTTCTGCGGCGCGCAAGCAGATATGTATTTGGGATACCGGGGCGTTTTTACGCCGGCGGACCAAGCCGAGCGAACGGCTAAAGCGCTTTTCGACGTCGGCAATTGATTATTAAAGGCGGAAATTTCAGGCCGCAAACCATTCCGCTCGGCGCGG
Source organism: Aradophagus sp. ZL-2020 (assembly GCA_022817685.1). Taxonomy (NCBI): domain Eukaryota; kingdom Metazoa; phylum Arthropoda; class Insecta; order Hymenoptera; family Scelionidae; genus Aradophagus; species Aradophagus sp. ZL-2020. Next base: position 3,094 of record JABFOV010004869.1, read on the forward strand.
TGAAATATCGGCTCTGCTTTACCGACGTTCACGAGGTAGATTACGTTTTTGCGAATAGTTTATCGAGAGATAAACTTTTGGCCGAAAAAAAGAAAAAAAAAAAACAAAAAGTTTTGAATGTCCATACCGATAAAAAAATTTTTCGGTCATTAATAGTCTGCAAAATCACACAGTTACAATTTGTACATTTGCGAATCAAAATTCAAAAGTTATTTTTCTCACTGTATTTCATCATAGCTTATATTCATACAGAATTGCTTCTCTCACTGAAATCAAACCAAACAGAAGTATACCACAAGATTAATCAATCGCACAAGCACACTGTGACTTCCGAAAAAACTTACCGCCATAAAATCCGACCGAAAAAAGAAATGATTGACTGAAAAAAAAAAAAAAAAACGAGAAGCGTAACCGGACAGAATATCACGTAAATCGGACTGGAAGCCATCGGGCGGACTCGCCGAAATCAGCGTCGTAATTCCGAAGCGAAGCTTAATCTCGGGACGCAGTGACGACCGAGCGGCAGGTGCGAATGGAAATAAACGTCGCGTTGGCGAAAATCGTCGGATCCGGGGGGGGGGGGGGGCGAGAGCTCGCGTCAATCGACTTGGTGACGTTACGGTAGCGATCCGACAGTCCGGGCGAGCGTCGCCGCGCGCGGCGATCAAAGGCCGGCGAGGCTCGTTGGCCGTCTCACGAAATTAATTAATGAAATGCATAAACACGTCCGAGCGAAATCGAATCGCGCGTAGCGAATGAACTTTCGTGGCTGAGACGAGAAACGGCCGAGGACGAGGAATAAAAACTAAAATAAAGAGAATAAAAAAAAATAAATAAAGGGAAAAAAAGTTAAACAGGACGAGGAGGAAGAAAAAAGGTCGAAAAAGGGAAAGGCGGCGCGGAGCGGGACGGAGGGGGCGGGGGGCCGGGGAGGGGGGGCAAAGACACGGGAGAAAAAACGGGCAAGGAGAGAAGGATCGCGACGGAAAAAATGCCGGTCGGAAGGAAGGATATCGAGGATTTGGAAGAAATTGAGGAGGGGGTAGGAGGGGGGGGGCTGTAAAAACGGGAATAGCGAGCGGCGGCGCCGGACCGCGTGTCGTAGATGTCTGGCGGCGGTTCACAGGCGCCGATACGTTGTCCCGCGCGTTCATTTGGTATTTCATTAACACCTCGGCTAATTATTTCCTTTTTTTTTCTTTCCTCATCTTCGCGTCCTTTTCTCTCTTCCCCCCCTCCCCCATCCGCGTGCCCGTCTCGGCGCGGATTCCTTTTCTCGTTTTTCGTTCCACGACGAATTCCACGGTCGCTCTTCGGGAAGCCGGCTTTTCGACGCATTTGCATTTGCAAAAGGCGAGATTGTTATTTGCGCGCATCGTTTGCCGAAAGCAGCGAGGGAATCAAAGTCGGCGAACGGACACCGTTACTTTGAGGATCGGGTTGAGATTTCGTTGAACGGCGGAGCGATCGACGATGGGAGCGCGATTTGAAATCGAAAGTTTTTTTTCAATGGGGGTGATTTTGATGAGGAGGATGATCAATTTTGTAGTTTGCAGGATTTGATTTTTGTGCGATGAAGAATTTCGTTGAGGATTATTAATATCCAGATTTGGTTAGCGATTAGAATTCTCACACTGATGTCGGGGATTTCTCGGTAATTACTGCTATTACAAATTTGTTTGTAATTAATCGTATTTGTATATGATTATTAGTATTAGTATTGATGATTAATTATGACACAAATTTAGTAATAACTACTGTCATCTAACTGGTAATTTTATATTAATTCTTAATTATATTGTTTTGCCAATTCGTTTTGTTATTGTCAATTCGTTCATAATTAACAAATTGTTAATAATCATTGTTCTATTAATTCACTTAGTTATAAATTTCAGACTCAAATTGATAGTTTCATTTCTCTTTCTGGAGAACACAACCAAAGACTACAACAACAATTATCAATATTTAAATTATAACATTCATCAATACCACAATCAATCAAATCACAAAAAATAATCTCACGTAAATGGGCATCCTTTTTCAATAAATGTCTAAAAATACATTCGGAAACACGGCAAACGCAAATGAATAATTGAATAATTGATAACATAAGTAAATAAACGAACTGAAATATACGAATGGATAAATAAATAAATAAATGAAAAAATTGCAAGAAATAAATACATAAATAAAAAGATCTCTCGATTGTCAAACATCCTCGAAGCCCCTTGGCGGGGTCTCCGTCGTGTTTCCGTAAACATTGGGGGACACTGATAAATGCGCTTTTTCTACGGGAAAGAAAGATAGGGACGGAGAAAAGAAGGAACGAAAAGAGAAGCAGCTCGGGATCTAATTCAATTGCAGGCCACTACTCCGCAAACACTCATGATAATTCAATCAAGCCCACCCCTGCGCCGCCGAGTTCCCTCGGTCCACGCACGCTCTTGCGTCTCCGGCCGCGTTCACCACTCGGTCGCGCGGCCGAGGCCGACCGGGGGGGCCGTCAAAAAGGGCTCATAATCCGCAGATGAGAACATCTGCACTCTAATCGACTGATTATTTTCATCCGTGGGACCCCCGCGTCTCGGGGCGTTCGTAAGAGTAAATCATTCTTGGGGACAAGTATGATGGCCTGATGTAAGGGACACGAGGGGGGGGGGGGCAACTAACTGTTCCTTTCACCTGTTTTATTATTTAACTAGACGAATTTTCTGTCTACTCTTCGGACGAGTTTATTATTGGGATTTTCGATCCTCAAATTAAGACAAATTTAATTTAACGAGACTTTTGCGAGACGAGTGAAAAAGGGAAATAAAAAGTGTAGAATTTAATTTGTTGAATAGTTCACGTTTGAACAAATTGAACATTTCTTATAAGCTTCTAATAACGTACGAATCGTTTCTATTTCGAAACTTTCTATTTCTTTACGTTTAATGAGATTTAATAAAATTACAGGTGTTTCACAAACGCAACTTTGCTACTATCAATTATTCACATTAACAAATTGCATCGCCTACTTGCTTTACTACTTATACGTCCAAATATTTGGACGGCCACAATTAATATACTGTAACGAATGATTCAATTAGAACTGCACTCTTGAAACAATTTACTTGATGCAAGAGTTCACTTGAATCAACTCAAAAGTTGATTGGAAATTCTTTCAAGTCAACTTTGGTTTCAGCAAGTAAACTTGGACTGATTTGAAATTACGTTCACTTGGGCCAAGTAAATTGTCACTCGTTTGAATCAATTTAAGGTTAAAAGCAAGTGAAACTGCCAATAATCTGGGTTTCTTGCTTCAAGTGAATTAATTTTAAGCAAAAAAACATCGATTACGAAATTCACGTCATCGCGCCGCAAAGTACGAAGCTCGCGGAGTAATTTCGCGCAAACAAATTGTTGGAAACGAGCCTAACGAGTCACGACACGCGGTGTATCGTTATAACGCAACCGCGGCCAAACTGGACTTATCGCTCGATAAGTCGCGGCACTTTTTTTCTTATCAAACGGCACTGTACACACGCGCCATTGTCAACGATTGCAATTTATTGTTGCACAAGTGTCGAGGCGCTTTGAATATTTAAGCCGCGTATCATAATGGCTCGCGTTATACACGTGTCCGCGAAGGCGAAGAAAATAATTATAAACAGTCGCACTTAGTTTACGCGATAACGGCTCTCGGAGTTCGCGGACCGATAAATTTACAAACGGTCACGACAAATTGAAAGAAAATAAAAAGACGAAGAAATGTTTGATTGAGGTTCCATGTGTTATGCCCTATGAAAAATGTTACGTTTTTACAATATAATTTGTGTTAAGTCAAGTTAGACAGTTATGTTGGAATTATGTAACATTTATCTGTACAGTAGTCTCGAAAACTCGGAACTTTGCTGAGAAGTTGAAAGTTTTCATTCAAAAGCTTACATTCTTTTATTTTTACTTTGTTATATAAATTTTTCTAGAAATATGAATTGATATTCCAAACTCAAATGTTCTATCTGCTCAAAAATTTGTTTCGAAAAATAACCATAATTTTTTCATAACTGTTAACTTTTTTGTATTAATTAAATTGATTCCATACCATTAAGATAATATCTTAGCAATATATATTTCACAACAATACCTACCAAGTTTTAACAATTACTTAAAACAACATTATTACCGGGTGGTAAAAAGAAGTGGCTTCATAATTCAACTCCCGAGACCCTCCGAGCCGTTTTTTTTTCACGCTTCCATCGACGACGTGGCATTATTAAGACGTTTTGGCGGTGAAACTTGGCGGCACTGTCGGCCCGGCACAAATTAAGATAAAGCCCGCGCGCGGGCACTTTTATCCGCATCGATCTTCGCTAATGATTATGAGCGGATATTGATCTGGGCCATAAACAATGCCGGCGCCAGGACGGGGGTCCGTAGCGACAAACAGCCGGCCGGGCGCCTCTGCCTTCGGCTGCCCCCTCCGCCTCCCCCCCCCCCTTCCCCTGCGGTCCTACGGATCCCTGTCATGTTTTCCCCGCGGACCCCGGCCCCCTCGTCCAGGGGCCTGCGAGTGACCAAATGGCCCATCGCAAGCTATAAACCACCGGGAATATCCGCTACCCTCTTTACAACTCGGATAAGGATCTGCTTCCTGTTACGCGCCGGCCAAGACGCTCGCCCCGAAGACGACCAATTAGTCATTGTTTTCCGCCAACACTGACGCGCGCGCGCGCTCATCGCCGGGTTCGACATATTCGGTGCGGTCGAATTTTTAGTTAATTTGGACTTTAGCGATCAGGAAAAAGTAGATTGCAATGGAGTAAATACAATTAGACATGAAAATGGTAATCGATTGTTTTGATGTTTTAGTATTATTTTTTTTATTGATAAATTATTTTTTATAGAGTTATTATCTTGGTGCAGTTAATGTAGGAATTTTAAAAAACAAATGAAAATTGTATTTCATTGAAATTAATAGAATTTATTTTTAGGGCAAGTATACAGTTGTCTTGTAAATTTAATTACTAGAAATTTTTTCAAGTTTATGAAATGAGACGAGGTTGATTTTTGCAGTGTACAGAATGTATATATTTTCTTAAATTATAAGAAGGTGAAGTGAGAATTTAAATTATTAGGTTTGGATTAACATTTAAAATTTACATACTCAAAATGCTTATCAATAATAATCCACATAGGCCGTAAAAAAGTTATAATTAATAAGTTACATATTGTCAAATCTCACATGATTTTTGATCAAATACGTAAATCTATCCACTGACTTGATAATAAAAATATTTCATTGACCCCATAAATAGGTAAAGTTTACAACACTTCGACTAAATGTTTTCAAAATAATTACCATAAGCCTATTTTTAGATATCCCCATATAAGTTGAACACATAGTAGTAGAACTATTTATAGCCATTTTTTATTTGAAGATCATATCAACGTCGCAGGCAAAATATATGCTATCTCAAATTGTCGTTCCGTTCGAAAATACATGTAAAATTTTAAGATGGCACAGTATTCAATTAAATTTTAAGTTTTCAATATATAAGTGCATACAAATCACATACAAATCATCGACAAAATCCTATCGATGACCAACCGGTCGAACAATTAGCCGGCAATTTTTCAATGTCCTAAACGAAGTCATAGAGGGCGAAAGGAGAAGCAAGAGTTGAGGGCAATTATCGCGCTTATGATATATCGCCGGGCGTTTGTCATCTGGAATTCAGAAAAGGTGATAATGGGTGAAAAAAAGGCCGGGGGGACGGGGTGGCGCGTGACTCAGAGTCGGAATCACACACGAATTAGAACCTGCTCTTTGGCGACGCCGGGGCGCCCGGGAAGACGCCGAGGAATGCCACTCGTTGATAAAAGCCACGGCCAACACCTACATAAATTTCACGAGGATATCTAAGGACAGCCTTTCGTTCATTTAAGCATACATCCTAAATTCGGCGCGGCCAGATACACGCCACGCCGGCGGATTCACCGGCCGTCGCTTCGCGCGAAATCTCGCTTTCCTCGCCGTTGCCTTTCGTACTCCGACCAAAGTCTATTCGATGCGCCAATTTTCGCAGTGATAACAATTACGGGCCGTTGAAAAGAGAGAAACAATTGTACCGATGATGACAGTTGTAGCTAACATTACAATTTTTTACGATTAAATGTGCACCGAGGAAACGATATTTTACATTACGTATGAATGTGGATTGTGAAATTTCCAGCATGCTTATAGGTCGAAATGAAGCAATCTAGTAATGTCATTGGCTGAAGTCAATTACGATATGATATGGTAAACAGTTTAATATATGAAATTGTGCACGTTACAATATGTGATGTGGAGATAACAATATGGTATTCTGAGTGTGGATAATAAACAGCGGTGGTAAATATTGACCATTTCACTTGTTAAATTTACCGATGATTTCATTTAATGTGATAATTTAGATTGAGTTATAACAATCAGTTGTTCAACATACAAAAAAAAATTATTATCCATGTAATCATCAAATACAGTTGTGATAATGATAAATATAATCATGAATAATATATTTTGATTTGATTATAAGAAATTTGCATCACTGCAATTATTTCGTAATTATTATTTAGTTGTGAATGGGTTGTAATTTAAATTTACTGCAAACGATTGCAAAATTTTTTCATGGGTTTCCGAAGAATGTTTAATATAAAGAGAAGATAAAAATTCAAGCATGGACAGTATTGGAATTGTGAATTGAAGACTGTGAATTTTGCCATTATGTAATTCTTTATGAAAGACCGGCGCTGTCTGATCGATAATTAAACTTTAACGAGGACATTAAACATTAAAAGGTGTTCTTTGCGTGTTACTGATTTTTGTTCCAAAGCTAGTTAAACGTGAGTAGTTGGGTTCGGTTTCTTGAAATGTAACTGTTCAAACGTGCTTCCGTGTCAATGTCTTGGTTTTACAGTTAAAGACAGATAATTCTTAGTAAAGCTGTGATTTAGAAGTGCAGTGATTCTGAATGAGATACGTGAATGTGATACTAATATTAAATACGTTCTATTAATATTAGCGCTAATGATCTAATGAAAAGAGAAAAATATAATCCCGTATATTTAATTAATTGACCATTTTAAATTTAAACTAATCAAGAAAATTGAACTACAAGCGAAATGAAAATGTCAATGCGCATAATAAAATTTATCGGCGACGTCGATTCAAGTGTGTTCTTGAAAGTTAAACCGGTAAGTTATGAAGATAATTTGCGGAAAATAATTTTCTTTATCGTAGTAACAAATTAGGTCGATGCGCAGAAATTGAAGTTATATTGAGAATAACGAGAATTACTCTTCACAAGAATAAATTATTTCATATGCGATTCATGTAGTTACAGAAACGCTATTTGGCTATGCCGAAAAAAATTTAGTTTATTACAAGTTAAGTCTTTAAGAAAGTATTGGAAAAAAATTAAATTCATTTGAAAATCATGCTTTCTTCTATTGCCACACAAATATAAAAGTTTTATTCTACGAAACTACTACTTAACTAATAGTTTTAAAGTTCATATAAAAAATAAGTGTTATGACGTAAAACATATTTGACAATTTTTAAAATTGTCATTGCAAAATTGGCTGTTGAGTTCGACTTCACATTAAAAGATATAAATCATACTATAAGTTTTATTTTAAAACATACACTCAGAATGATTACTTACAAGTTCTCTTTCCTAAATTCATAAGAAAATGAACCTCACTTCATAACTGCGTGCATATTTATCTTCAACATAAGGAATTCCTTCATCCTTTCATCGACAAATAAAAATACAACCAACCTGACTTAAAACCGAAAAACGTCTATTCTAAGTCTACTTAACTGAAACTGTATTTCTATATTTCATAAATCAGGGCACATCATCGAACGGTCTCCAGCTTCACGCTCCCTACCGATTTTTCCCGCTCCGGCTCGGATGTCAAAATCGATGAATCAGCCGCCGAGCCGGAGCGAAGGAATGCCTGTCATAACATCGCTGCCAACTGTTTTGATCCTTTTCACGGTCGGACGGATCATCGGAACAAGAGTGGAAAATCCTCTCGACGTAAACCCTCGTAAAGACGTTTCTCCGTCCCCCCTTCGCAGTAAAGAAAAAGGAAAGGAAAAAAAGGGAGCGAAATAAAAAAGGAAGGAGTAGGCGCCACATTGGACATTCCTCGTTGGCGCTGTCAAAACAAACGACGGCGGCGATTGTCGCGCGCGACAAGTGGCTCGAAAATAAGCGCCCGGTATAATTGCCGGTCCTGAAATACCGCCGGCGGATTATATATAACGGAATCGATCGCGCAGGGAGCGGGGAGGAATAATAAATGGCGCTTCGTCGGCCCCCGCGTAACCCGCTCGAACGCGACGTCGAGCCGTCGAGACGCCGCAGCCAAGGGCCGCCGATGCACCGGCAATCGCGCGTCCTCCCAATCACCGGCCGATCGAATATTGATGCGCTTCGCGAGCTCGTCTTCGGCGGAGCAGCGGATAATTAGCCGCTGAAAGACTATTTATGCGCGACGATGGATTTCAAGTTCGGCAATTAATGACGAGGAAGCGCGCGAGGCTCATTGTTTTCGGAAGGTGGACGGTATCGAGTGCTTTTTTGATGGAAAATATTTTCTTAGAGATAAATTATACTTTTATACAAAGTGAGTTGTAGAGGTACTTATTTGTGGAAACATTAAAAAACTTTGATCCAAAGTAGAGTAGACAGTATTTCACGAAATTAACGAAAACTTTTTTTATGATACAAAATGTAATTTTTTTGCTTAATTATTCTTGGATTAGAGCTTAGTATACAATTTTTTAACAGTTTTATTATAAAATTTACAATTTGTGTCGCAAAAGTAGGATATACTTTGAGAATAATAATGTTACTGATTCATAAATTCAGAAATTTCAATTAATTGCGAACGGGCTGTAATTTTTTTTTATATATAAAAATAACGTTGAAGAAAAATTGTGGGTGATAGTGAGCGGACCGAAACACCCGGTATATGGAGCTGACAAATCGCCGGCGCTATTGGGGAAAACGAGCCGATGAAAAATGACTGTTTTGTGCCGAAAGCTGGTTGCGATCGTGATTCGGGTTGTCGCGGGCGTCTAATGAAGGAACGCCGAGGAGTCCATTAAAATATTACACGTCTTCGGGCGACTCGTCGCGGGGAAGAATTATGAGCGTCGAAGGCGATCGCAAAAGGAGGACCAAAAGTGGCCGACCGACACGGAGACCGTATGAACGGATCATCACCTTCGAGGCCCGACGAAGTGCGTCTGCGAAACCTGACCAAAATCAATATTCTACACTAATGATATCCGTGTTCTTTTGCTATTACATTATTAACAATTTTACATCAAAGTGAAAGATCGACAAAAATATTTAAATGTCAGATTATCAATAGAATCCGACAATTTGGTATTTAAAAAAAACTTTCTATTATTTTTGTGCACAAAAAAAAAATTTTGCTCTGTAATTTTTTCCTTCAAACTTTTACAGTCTGAAAGAACCACAATCAATTTTTTTTTTTTCAATTTTTTCAGGTCTAATGATTAAGAAAAAATAGTCATTTTCATGACAATTCATCTTTCCTCTAATTTGATTAATGAATCCAAATAACGTCAAGTTACGTCTCGCAAAAGATATTAGATGCGACCACCTGGATCGGTCGGGCGCCGGGAAAGTCGTCATTTTCGTGAAGCCGGACAGGTGTCCGGGGGGGGGGGGGGGGGGGGGGAGGGGGGGGGGGGGGGGCGGGCGGGGGTCAGCGGGAGGGGGAGGGGGGGGAGGGGGAGCCGGGGCGGGGGGGGCGCGGGGGGGGGGGGGGGAGGCGGGACGGGGGGGGTGGGGGCGGGGGGGCGGGGGGGAGGGGCCGAGGGGGGGGGGAGCCGGGGGGGGGAGCGAGGCAGTGAAGGTGGCGGGGCGGGTAAAGTAGGCAGCGGGACCGCGTCGGAAATTGTGAGTTCTGTTTGGACGAATCC
>JABFOV010004870.1:0-13083 GCA_022817685.1 Aradophagus sp. ZL-2020
ATTAAATTTTAAATAAATTAAAAAAAAAAAAAGAAAAAAGAGCAGTAATTAAAATTACAAAATCACGAAACTTGTCAAGGTTCTTTGAATAACTTTTTAGGTTATACATGGTTACACGAGAAAAATGCTATTCAGTGAAAAGCACATTGATAATAGAAGGATGAATCTTAAAACAATAACGATTGTTGTTGATCCAGTGATATTACTACGAAACGTCATTGAATCAGCAACACTCGTTATTGTTCTAACAAAACTGCAGTGCGTTGTTGATTCAATGGAATTTTTTCTTCCCATGCATTGAAGCTTAGAACAGTAGAGTGGTGTACATTTTTTCCATACAAAAAAGATGGTAAATTTATGAACACGAAACAAAAAAGTCAAAATAAGTCCGCCGTTCTAAAGTTAATGCATGTGAATCGCAACTGTTTAATCCACTAGCGTTAATGTCGAAACTGGTCACAAATGCTGGTATGCTCAGCAAAAAATTAACTTCACCAAGTAATGTTCTGACACTACTGAGCGCTGCAACAAAAAGAAGTATCTTAAAAGTGTCTTCGTTAAAGACATTAAGATTCTTTCCGCGCGTCTTCATTGATTTACTGTCTAATATAAGCTAATGTCTTACTCCATGTATCTTTTTCGGAGACGTGGTTTACATCTTAATTCTTAAAGCTTTTCGTACTGAATGCTTAAGATATGATATACGCAGGGATAAAACATATTTAAAACTAAAAAATAAAACAAAAACAGTTTTTTACATTAATTAAGAAACTTGTTTTTATTTTTTCTTTAAATAAAATGTAATTACAATATTGAAGTACATTTTTTTTCATTATCAAAATTACGAATTTAAATAAAAATGTCAAAATTTGTGCAGCAATTTATAGTAAATTAAAAAGAAAACCTTTTTCAATTATTAATTGACACAGGGAACGAATACATTCTTAAACATTTCGGACAGTAGTTGGAAATAATGCGATAGTTAAAAACGATACATTTTTTGAATAACGATAATGTTAAAGTTACTTTATTTTTCTTCAAAGTCATAAATCTTAATAACTATAATATCATTTTTGTAATTATGTCAAAATAATTACTTTATTTGATATTCGATTACACTAATAATTAGATAAAAAATCATCGGCTGTTCAGTTGGAGCAAAAAAACTTGACTTTTTTATACAATAGTCTAGAATTCGATTCAAAACTTTCGAGCCAAGATAAAGTTTCCCGGCAAGTTTCGTGATCCTTCCTAATTTTGATTTCTGACAGAAATAATAAAAGTAGACATTCCGACCCGAGCAAACTAATTAAAATAAATGTTATTCTTTCTGATTGAATTACAGGCACGTAAGCTCATCGATTAACGAGTGCAACACAATAGGTATTACTGAAACGGCGAAAATAAAGGAGTGTATTAACTATGCGATGCTCTCGTTTATGTATTTTTACCGTATACTTCCACAGGTAAGTCATTAACGCTTCTTCACGCTTACTTATTTTAAATAACCGAGTGGAAAGAAAGTTGCAATTAATGTAATATTTAGAATCATTAACTAGTTCGTTTGAATTATGATCTTCAAGTTTGTGTAAATAAGCAAGCATTAAAATTCGTATTGTAGAAAAAAGTTTGAATTTCCAGTTATGTTACAGGAAATTTATACATTTAATTACAACAATTAAAAATAAAAATAAAATAACGACGTGACAGCAAATTTCAGCTTAAAAATAAATTTTCTTGGAATAATAAAAATTAATTAATCTTTATTTTATGCTTTGTTTTATTAGTTTTTCATTTATTAATACAATTTCTTGGTCTTCGATGTATCCTAATAATCAGTTTTTACATTTTAACGTATCGTGTGAGATTGCTTTTATAATCATTACTAGGTATTGTAAATATGTAATTTTCTGGTCGAAGACGTTTAAACTACTTTAAATTATATGTTATTAATTCTAATTTGAGTAAAAAAAAGAAACGGAGTTTTAATTAACCCTTAATACCGAATAAAGAAGGCAGAAAAAAATGTAACAATAAAAAACGTTAACAAATTGCAGTAGAAAATAGATAATTTATGAATCCACGAGAAAGTAATTATACAAATGAATTTTAAAACAAATAAACACTAAATATCATTAATTTTTTTTATTCCACAATACTTTTACATGTATATTACATACATATTACATGTTATATTCTTATCTAATTATTTAATACTATATATTTTATAATATTAATTTATGTCAACCTATCATTAATTTTCACTATACTAAAAACACGTGTTTCAAAATGAAACAATTTGAGACATCTTTATTAATTTGAATATCAGAAGTATCTCAAAATTAGACACTTTTCTGCAATGTAATAATTAATTAATAAAATCATTACTTTTTGATCTTTTTTCGATATTTTTTGGTACTATTTGACACCTTTCTTGACCCAAAATTTTGAACAATGATTTAAAAGATCAACAAGTTACTTTCATCCTGTAATATAAATAATTGAATTTTAATCGTATCCAGTTTCGCTTTCGCTCAGTGGCATTACCACCGATAAATCGCAACGTGATCGCATTATTACTTCTACTTTTGTTTCTAGATAGTCGAGGCTTCGTATAAAATTAGATCCGCGTTAAGATAAGAATTGCCATTGGTGTATGACGTATCCGTGAACTATAAAATAAATTAGCCGACAACTTTTATTGCCTGTTAATCTCGCTGCAATGACACTTTTCCAGTGGCCACTAAATTCAGGTTTACCCTCTCCTAAACAACCCTCAGCATTATATAATTATCTTGAAAAATTGCTGCAAATGTTTATGGTCCGAATCGCACTATTTCCACTCGGTATATTTCCGATTTTTTTAATTTAATTTGTAACTTCCGCAACAAATCCTGATGTAAAAATTTGTTCAAAATTAAAATCACTAAAAAAACGAAAAATATAATTTTAGTCACTTAAGAATATTCAAAACTGTATTAATTGTGTATTATCAGAGTATCGACAGTATGTTAATAGTGGATTAACAAAAAAATGACTCTATTCGCAATACACTGATATTATATCGGTATTATATATTTAATAATAAAAAAAGTTCGAAATATATTGTTAATATACTAAGAATATACTCTTAATAGATTAATATTATTATGAAAAATATATTTTTTAAATACTTATTGGTAAAAAAAACTGTTCATATATTACCACTAATACATTTTTATTTCTCACCTCTGCAAATAATATTCTTAAATTTTCTTAACGTTTTATATTTTATGTTTTCTTTAGTTGACGGAAGTAACCGAAGCCATTTGTTTTTCAGGAGCAGGATCGTCACCAATACCTCACCATCATGTCAGACTTACTAGCGATGTTCATCGACTTAGAGCTCCAAGCGTCGAGGAGAAGCGCCGAAGATCATAACAAAATTTCAGAACGACTTACATCATGTCTCTACGTTTACCTTGGTACGTGACTTATATCCGCTTCATGATCGAACACCAAAACTCGGGATCATTCTAATTTGCATCTTCGTCTTGCGTTGTTGCTTTCTGCAAGCGTCTGTGAATTATCATTGTCGGCAATCTTGAATATTCATAACTTTAATACGGATGCGAATTAAGGTTACAAATATCTTCATTAGAAAAAATTTTTGCACAAATGATGTCTAATAAAAAATTACCGTTTTAAGACAACATTTTTTAATCGCATTATTGTATATTAATACTTTTAATGCATCTATTAATTTCAAATAATTCGATGACATTGTACAAATTATAGTTAAAAGATATCAAACTCGAGTTTTCTATCAATGAAAAAGAAATGATTTTCAAATTTATTGTACGTATCTTCATATAAAAGAAAGAAAGTTTTATTGACTATTTTACTTTATTTTAATTATTTTTCTTCATCTTTTTTAATCGTGGGCTATAACATCACAGTGCAATGAATTGATAGCAACGAATTCGTGGGTTTGCAAAATTGATCACCGCATGCCGATATTTCTTTTTTCAGACCATTCCACAGAGTACATGCTGGATACTCTAATGAAACTTCGTCTCATGACGGACCTGTACCGACGAATTTTAAATCCAGTTATAATGTAAGTTTCGAAAGTTTTGACGCCGCTTTTTCATCGGCTTTTTAAGCGTGTGAATAAATTTTGAATACATTTCAAAGTTACTCCAATTGTGTTTGCGCGATAAAACTTGTCGAAGAATTGAAATGCACCGTCGAACGGAACGCGAAGAGGAAAAAATAGTGTGGACAATTGCAACTCGTTTAAATTACGAAAGTCTGTCGTGATTAAAAAATAATACAAATTACTTGTTTAATATCACAGAGATACGATAGTGTCGTCAGCAAAGAATAAAAAAATAGTTGAAAGAAAGGATCAATTTCAAATCAAATTAAGTGAAACTGTTCAACTGAAACGGTTTTGCTGCACCTATTTCGAATTCAATGATTCCAAGTTAATTTTACCAGACATATCACTTTACAAGTGTAGGTACAACGAATACTCAAAATACTATTGACATTCTGCGACGCTATATTATAGCGTAATGTTAATTTGCTCTGCTTTTTACGGCGACATTTTTCCGTATTGATACAATCGTAACGATGGAATTGAAATTGCTTAAATTATTGCAATTTGGAAATATTTTTACACAATAGAAACAGCTCATTGATTTGCATAGCATTCTACCGAACCATTTAACTGTAATTTAAACTTGGAACAAATAGTAATCATGAATAAATTTCGTTGAATTGATTTAACTTTGTTATATTTATACTGTCTCTTCTGACAGCAAAGTTGCAGTTTTTATTAACATAATTTTTTCGTTCAGTTCCATTACGTTGATTCCATATTTCCGTTACGATTGAACGATCTTTCGGAGTCCTAATTGTAATTACTCTTTTCATCTACAGCGCAAAGATTTCATCAACCGTGCAAAAGTGACAATTAATGAAATATTAATGAAAGTATAATTTCGCGATGAATAATTATTTGAAAATGGAAAGTCAGATGTTCCAGAAAAAAACCCTCTATGCTCCGTCTATTATCGATTTATCGATCCACTTTTTCTGCTTCTTTTTTCTGTATCAATTAAAACGTTGCTAAATTATCAAATGACATACCAGTCTTTATTAAAGAAACCGCGCCATCGAATTTGTTAATTAATCGCAAATTAAACTCGACTCTCACCTATTAATTTATTGGTTTATCGAATCAATAAGATTTGCTTAATACATGAACAAAGCGATGCATGGTTCACCTAATAACATTACATGGTAAAAAGAAGGTGTTAAAATTTATAATTAATAACGTGTACTGATAATTTATGTTGTACGTTCATGAGAAGAACAATCGACCGTTTTCTATTAAAGATTAAAAGGTGTGAACCATTCTTTTACCCTTAAGTGATTGAGCTATATAATTTAACGTAACGGCGCGAAAATCTTAAAGCTTTTATACAAAAAGAGGTGCGGATTTTCTCATTAATTTTATTTTCTAATTAGGAGATAATTATTTTCTTTTTTCATTCAGAATTATTTATGGGATTGATTTCTCTACTTTGTAGAAAATTAACTTCACTTTTTTTCTGCGTCTGAAGCCTGTAACATATTAAAATAATATGAACTCAAGAATCAACGGACGTTTCTTTAAGTCCCACTAGATTTTCCAGTGAGAGTCAAACAGAAGGACAATACTTGAGAACTATTAAGTGAGCATCAGAGTGTCTAATGAAAAAAGACAAAAGGACCAACTTACTTATGATATTACAAGCATAAAATACTATATAAACTTGACTAAACTATTGAATTCAGGCAATAATATTTAGTAACTATTTAGCAAACATTGGAAGTAACTTAGTTATAAGTAATGCATTACTCTAAAACTTTACATTTTTCGAGTAAGAGTAATGTTGACGTTACTTTATCTTTTTCAAATTAACAATAACGGGAGCGCGTTCCTTTTAAAAACAAGTGACGGTAACGAATTATTTATAAGACAAAGTAACTTAAGTGTAACGCGTTACGTTTTTGAAACAAACTTCAAATGTCTGGTATTTAGTTATTTATAACTTCAATTTAAAATGTTTTGCTCTTTCAGTTTGGCTCTTTTATCAACGACCCTGATATATTTAAATTATAAGTAGGAAGTTTGCAACATAGAAAATTCGATAACTCTAAATCAACAATAAGTAATTGTGGACCATCTTGAAATTTTATGGAGAGTAAAATCACTCATTGTGTTGTAATGCAACGAAATTTGTTCTTTATAGAGATTGTAATTTTCAACGTTGCAACCTTATTATGAAATTTATAACAACTTGCAAGTCATTTCAATTATTCTTTGAAACACAACCCATTCATAGCACAAAATTTCTACCTAGAAGATAACGAAGAATTAATGTTTCATTTTCAGAAAAACATTGACTGAAATAAATAAACGTCCAAAAACCGCGAGCATGTATGTGCGCTACATCCTGGTGAACCGGCTGTGGATGGAAATCAACAATGACGTGGCTGTGAACAAACAAGCTGTCGCAGAAGCTTCGTCGATTTTGTCGGAAATGACGGAAGATCTGTCGACCTTTCTGTCCAATGGCGTTTTGCCATCTGGCCCAGGTGCTGAGGTTGATCAGACGAAATTCTTCCTCGAGAGCAACTTCGATACGAGGAAGTCCTGCCAGCTGTTTCTTCAACATCACCACAGCGAGGCTCGCGCTGGAGTGAGCGAAGACGGTCATGACGAGCAAAATAGTGCCGTCCAGCAAAATGCCGTGCCAAACCAGAATAAGGTACAAAGTAGGGCAATTATTTTTGCGACATGTTAATAATTCATTCAAGATTCTTCATGAAAAAAAGCTCATTTCTCAATATGAGCAATCTATAGCAGAGGAACCCCTAGTCTAAAAGTTGAAGCTTACGTCACTTTCAGTTAACCATTCGTAGCAAAAATGGGAAAGCAGGCTCAAGCTTATTTTTTGAAAAATGCAACAGCTCTTTAAAACATTGTTCCTCGCATGGTTGCAATTCATTATTAGTCCAACAATTGATATATAATCGTAATAATTGTTCTGTGAATAGAAATTATATTTGTATTATGAATAATTATTTTGATAACAAGTATCTTATATTATCAAATCTTCAAAGAAATATATTATAGGATATTGTAAATTTCATTATTTGGCAAAACAATGATTTAATTTTAGTTTTACAATAATTATTGAATCAGAACAATAACGCGATCATTAGTACTTGTATTATTGCTCGGTTGCAACAACTAAGTACTTAAACGATTTTCATCCTTAACTTCCATAATCGAGTGTAAATTACACGACTTCTATAGTCCAGTTAATTCGTTTAGTTATAATTACTAGAAACGTAATACTCAAGGTAACCCCTACAAGTTGTCTTCTTGTTATGACCGTAAACTTTTACGATGCAAACTATTAAATATGCACAGTAAAATTATGCATATTTACCAAGAAAATGAAGTGGTAAAACTGAGTCGCTTCAGCCACTAAAGTGGTGGGCAATGCCGCATAAGTGACGTGCCATTTAAGTACTGAAGTGACAAATCAAAGTTAATTTTACTACTTAGGTTTCTGAAACGGAAAGCGAAGATACTTTGGTACAATGCGTTATGTACTGAAGTTAATGAAGTGATAGTAATAACAGCAATAATAATAATAATTTGCAATACCAATATGCAATAAATCATTAGTACGCAATAATAAATAATAAATTCTTATATTTATGATTAAACTTTTAACATGTTTATTATTTAATAATTATATTAATGTGTCAGAATATAATCATTATGCTCCTATTACTTGCCAACATGTCAAATCGTAATGCAGACAAGAACTTAAAAAAACTTATTTTTAATATCAGTAGATATTAAAATTTGAAGTAATGTTTCCACTAAAAATCGTCCTATTAGCTAAAGTTTCAACTTTCCGTACATTGGCAATTTTTATTGGAAACTGTTCTCCATTTCTAATAACGTTATCAAACGCGATGGTACTTGTCAAGTCATTAATTTTCCCACGCTTACATTTAATCGAACTAACTAGCTGCGGAGCCGATAATTACGTTATCCCATATCAGCTCGGTATTTTTAAATTCAAATCGCCGCGTCGTGTTGTAACAGACGAATAATAAGCGAACAAAGCTATTATTCGCAGCCGGTCAAAGGTTGATAAGCGACCTGATAATAACCCGTCGAAATCGAATCGCGATTCGTAGTGCCAGGGTAAAACAGTAGACGCAAATTTTCGAGGCTGAAGAAACGTCTTTTTTTCTTTCTCTTTTTTTTCCCATTGTAATTTTTTTCAATTTGCTTCCATGCTAATGCAAAACACCCGAAAGAGTAACGACGGCTCAAAATTCCAATTGCAACTTTTTTAACGACCGGGATGGTTAAATAATCCGAACAAAAGGCGCCCGCGCTTGGATGCGCAACGTATCAATTTGCCGCTGCTGCGAAGTTACTGTCTGAAATTTCACAACGCGCGGAATACTTTAGGCTGCGTACGACGCGCAGGTATATAATTAGTTGGAAACTTGCGATAGATGAAACTACACGTGTAAATTATTACAAACAGCTTCACCCCGGCGATATCGCATTCGCTTAATCGAATTTCTAATCTAATCCAGAGTTTGTCGGGAAGCACGACGAACTTTCGGTTTTTTCTCCTCTTTTTTTTTTATTTCTTTTTACTCCATAGCTTTTTTACTTCCGACTTCTTGCTTTGCAGTTCTTCCGTCTTTTTTCGCTGAAAAGAAAATGTAAGATGTCATATGTAATCACGCCGGTTTTCAGAAAAGGTTCTACTTTGTAAAGGAAATACGTTACCAAGTAGAAATTCAACAAGGCATTAACGAATTTGAACAAGACTGTTATTAAACTGTTATTTCATTTGCTTTTAAAGTTTCTTATTTTAAACATCATTTAAGTTGATTGTAATGCATCTCGAAGATTGTATATCATGTTGTAATTAAAATTGTGTGTCTTCTATTTTTTAATGTAAAAGTGAAGTTTACATTACTTTGTCTAAAGCTCATCCAGTCTTTCTTTTTCTTTCGCAACTTTTATTTTAGATGTCGAAGAGACATATCTGTGCATGGAGAAAAATATCATTGACATTTAGTAAACACAACTAAAAATTAATTGAAATCGGAACAACGAAAGAATTACATGTAATTAACTAGCAAATTTAATTAAATTTTAGTAGAAACAATCAACTTATCAGTAGTCACAATTAACTTTTCAATTGAAATAACTAATTTTTCTATTAAACAATCAGTCTAATTAAAACTTTGATAACAGTAACTTAGAAATTACTAATTTATTGAAACTCTTTAGAACAAAAAAAAAAAAATTCCAATTAAAAAATTCTTTACAGTGTATTCATGAAATAAGAGGCCGGTTCATACATCTTAATTTTACCATAAAAATAAGTGTCTCATTTTGAGATATTTTGACGTCTCGGATATCGGAAATGTCTCAAAATGAGACACTCGTTTTTGTAGTATTTGCCTGCCTTTCTTCGTCAAAAGCAACGTCCGAATTTCATCCAATTAAGCAAAAACCACGAGCCCTTAATTAATTAAAGCATGACGTGAAAGAAAAACAATTAATACCGTTATTAGAAACATAATAACGAGAATCATCCGTGAGACATTCGAGATCGCGTCTCGAGTAACGATGCAAAACACGATAATCCGTAATAATGGCAGGGGGCCTCGTTTTGTAACTCGATTGATGATAGGAAGAAGAAAAAAATCTCTGGCCTTCGTTATGCAATGTCATCGAATAATTGCCTGGAGCGGGAAAACGTGAAAATTTTCCATCGATATCATGCGCCAACGGACAGCGACGCTACCGACGCTCAAAGCGGCGTAATTAAAATTACGGACGGATGAAATGTGACGACTGCTGTCGTACAAATAACTATCAAAACGTGACTGTTGTACAATAAAATCGCGGGAACGCTGCCGTTTAAATACCTTTCATATGCCCGAACGGCTGTTTACGGTAACTTGCGGCCAATTGTAATACACGCAATGACGCTGAATAATTGGTACAGTGTAATAAAATAACGATGTCAAAAAATTAAAAAACCATACTCCGATTGTTTTATCGTTTCAACGGTATCGGTGATCTAATTGGAGATTCATCTTTTTGTGCATACAAAAAATATGTATTCGATATATGCAACACACATACGTACACTATGTGAGATGTATTTTTGATGTCCATTTTAGGACATATGCCGTAAATGTTTATTTAAAATTAATTTATATGAGTGCAGTATATATACATGTTATACATATGCAATATACACTTATTTATATTGAATGTATATAATATACATATATGTTGAATATGTTTAACATATATTTAATATACATTTTATGATATACGGCGCATATATAATATTATTGAAACTGTGATATGAACATACCAGTGACATAAAATCATTTACATAACCACATATACATACAACTGATTGAAAGTAAAAAGAAAGTATTATCGACCCAGTCATTCATTGATTAATAGCCGGTGATTTCACATTGCTCATACAATTTTCACTAGATGACATAGCAGCTGCGATATGCGCGGATGAAGTTGGTAAACTTGCAAAGGCCATTTTTCTCTGTGTGCGTCCCATAATAACAGAACCACCATTAACACTGTGCATGAATATTCACAAAGATCACTCATACTCTGAGCAGTTTTATAAGTGCGAGTCGACAATCCGTTTGCGTGTAAAAGCCACCGCAACCTCTCAGAGCGTGTCGTGTGAATTGATAACCAAAACAAAAGGCCGCGAGCCACGGTCGAAGAGCCTGCGGGGTTAGTGTCGGCGAAGGAGAAAAAAAAACGGAAGAGAATGAAACTATAATTCTGCATTATTTCAAGCATATTCGAGGGGACATTGTTCGCGTAAAAGTGAAAGGCGACGAGTTGAACATCAAAGCGGAAAACGCGAGTCGCAGAGAAACTGCAATTGTATGCCGCAACTGCGGGTATTGATCCCGATGACTCGTCGGCGAAAATTCCAACTCGGCTGATGGGTACGAACGGCGGAAACGAAATACGGGAAAAGAAGGCGGAGAGGCAAAAGCGCGCTCAAATGCGAGCACTTGCCGAAACGACCGGTTCGCCGAAGGTCAAGAAAGAGATTTGGTTAATTCAGCTAAATCATTTGGTTGGATTCTTTTAGTTATAATTACCGAATCAGATGAGTAGAGAATAATTTTTTGTATGTACCCGCGTATCATTTAGTGAATCGATAAGTCCATTTGGTAAAATTAACTGAAATTCGGTTGATTCAATTAAATTCAAGTTGATTCAAACAAACGGTCTGCTAGCCGAAAATCGACTCTACCATTTAATTAGTTCAACCAAAATTTGTTCGATTGAACCATGTGGTTAGTCAAACGTCCGTTTTCGTTAATTCAACCAAAGTTTGGTTGATTTAACTATTTAACTGATAAAATATCAAGTTTACAATTTTGTAAATTCGGTTAATTCAACCGAATTTTTTTCTCACTGCGGAAAATTTAAAATTTTGCACGGAAAAAGAACTCGCGCAACCACACGGCATTGTTCTTTGACAATAAACGGTTAATCGTCCACTTTGTCGCAATCGCGGTTACTGAAATCTCGGAGACCGTTATTTCCTACCCCCTCCCCCCTTTTACCCCCGAATGTCCCCAGTTCGTGACTTACATATATTGTAGAACGCGCTCAATTCACTCTGACTTCAACTCCACGGACAAAAGTCTCCCTGATGACAATGGCCCGAAATAGTGCGGATACGTTGCAATAAGCGGTGCCATAAAAGGCGCCTGTTAATGAAATATTGCGGGCGTTTATCTTAAGCCACGGCATTAGACGCTTATATCTTTGGACCAATGTTATTTTAACTCGCACAATGGATTATTAAGGCTTGCAAATTGTGCTCGCTCGATGCGCAACGAGTAAAATGAATTTTCGGCATTTTGCCTTGGGTGTGAACTTTACGCTGACCGGACTTTCGGGCTATGTCGGGTGTTGTGTTATTTATCACGCGAAAAAGTATCATCATTCGTGTGTTCAAGGTGTGCAATAAATTGCAATTTTCGGCATTCACAGAGAAAACTATATCGCACAATATGGATTGTAAAATTTCCAGCGTGGGTATAGGTCGAAATAATGCAATCGTGCAACGTCATTGGCTGAAGGTAGTTACGATATGATATCGTAAACAGTTTACTATATGAAATTGTGCACGTTGCAGTATATGTTGTGGTGGTTACAATATGGTTTTCTCAGTGTTGCAATGTGAAATCGAACGTCGCACCTTAAAAGATTGACTATTGCAAAATTGTGAAAGATTCTTGCAATTTTTCAATGCGTCATCCTCTTAAGGCATAGGTCTTCTCTACTGTTCTGTAAAAAAAAAAAACACTATTAATAACTTATTTAACCCTCGTTATCAAAATAAAAAAGACATCTTTTTTATACCCGTGACTTTTACATATTTTCAAAGTTTACCCGAAACTTTACTCGAAACTCCACAAGTATGTGGAACTCGAAAATCATTTCGACAAACTTTGTTTATTGTTATAATTATTGACAAGAAAAAGAAAATGAAACATGACAAGAAAAAAAATTCCGAACACGATCCTCGTCACATAACTCCGCGTAAAAGTTACTGAGAAGCTACGCTAGAAATTATGAAGTCTTCAAAAATGGCACTGCGAGGGGACGAAAGATTGATCCAAGTTTCATCTCAAAGTGGATATGGGACGCGGTATGATACACGCGGCGAATACCTCCAGGTCGAACGTGAGGCTAAAAAATTTAACGCGAGATGAGAAACTCTGCCATTGAAATTACTTAAATCCCGGGCCGCAACTTCGACCGTGTTATTCTTGCGACTTGCCGGCTCGCCCGCTGTATGCTCCATGCCGCGTTGCCCCCAAGTATCTATTCAGTTCGTATAAACAGTACGCCAGGGGAGAATATGGCTGTGTGTGTGTGTGTGTGTGTGTGTGTGTGTGTGTGTGTGTGTGTGTGTG
>JABFOV010004871.1:0-13083 GCA_022817685.1 Aradophagus sp. ZL-2020
GTTCTTGTTCTTTAATTTTTTTTTTTTGAAAGTGTATTTATATTTATTTTCAAATACGTATTTAAACCTTTTAAAAATTTTTTTTAAAAAATTTTTGACAATAATACATAAATTTAATATTTATATAATTTAATAAAACCGACAAATAAAAATCGTTTATTTTTTTTTTTTAATTATATTTCATTTTTTTATTTTACTTTAACTATCCTTATTTTCGAAAAAAAAAAAAAAAAAAAAAAAAAAAAAATAGAAGTTTCTATCTTTTTATTATATTTATTATTTTAATATAATTTAATAATTTAATTATATTATAATTAAATTATTTCTCGTTTATGAAATACGTGGTAAATAGCTTAAACGTAACTAAAAAATGAATTTCTTAATTATTGCTTCAAGTGCCTATTTTCTTCAATAGACAACGTTCTTCATCTTATTATACTAATTAAAAACGTAAATTAATAAAAAACGTTCATTTGAAAGAAATTCGTCAATAAGAGGAATAATGTTTCAAAGTATAGATTCACGTTATAATCAACGAAGAATTTCTCGATGAAAAATCTTAGAAATATTTACGTGACTAAAAAAAGGAATGTTTATAAAATACAGGCCAGTGTTTATAAAATAAAATTGATTCTCCCGAAAACCGGGAAAGCATTACAGGCCAACATTGTGCAAACTTTCGCGAGAATTCGAATCGAAGGAAATAGATGTTGCGGATAAAAGAAAATAGGTGAAAGCGATGTGGATGACAATGCAGTAGTTTCACCGGCTGCGCATGAAGCTGTAACTTGAAGGGTTAGATACTTTCAAGTCTTATTTGGGAAGCCGTACCGGGATGTACACAAGATCATTCGGCTAAAGTGGAAACTTTGCGAAATGATCGTGACGAAGGCGTGAACAAATATTTCAGCGAAATAGAAAATTTGCTCCAAGCATTACAGAGTAGAATCACTAGCATCACGTATAATTCAATAATTATGCTCTATGAGTTTAGTTTTGCATTAAATACAGGAACGCATGTGCAAACATCACTCCGAATATTAGACAAACATTTTGTAAAATCACTTTGCCGATGCAGCATCGTGTTACTCCGCTACTTACATGCAAATAGCAAGTAATTTTAATTTGAACGTCGTGAAAACAAATTTACACAATACGGCTAATATTTAGTCTACTGCGTGTTTCTGTCAAAGACACGTAAATCCCATAATTTATCTTGCATTCAAAAGTAAATCCTCATTTTCACTTTCCGAAATCACTTGCGCCTGCTATTAGATCAGAAAATAACGCACTGTTCACGTAGCAATTTAATTATGAACACCAATAAATCGTGTGATATACATTATTCATGGTAATCGCCATAACATTATACGCGAATTCTCAATGGCGCAAAGTGCCCCTTCTGTTTCCAGCTTCTGAAATATTGATTTCAAGTTGTCATGGATCTCCGTGCCGTTTCCGACATCGCGGGCCAAAATTTCTTCTAAATGTTGCGCAAGTGCCTACTTTCCATGATAACTTCCCGCTTACATACTCCAACTCTCACAAAATAAGCTCTTATTATGGACAAAGAGTTCATTATCTTAGTGTAATTTTGCAGGGCATTAAATTTAATTAATTCAACGAAATCATTTCGAATGAATTTTTTTCTATTAACAAATTGCTCGAATGAAGAATCACTTTTGGTGCGCATGTTTTGCACAATAAGTGAGTGATCGTTTTATAACATTAATTCGATAAATTCATTTGATATCAGCGAAACGTTTTATTAGTCAAATATCAACGCTGCGATATAATTGAACCAACCGGGACCCGGTCGATTCTACCAAAGTCCCAAAGCAATAAATTCCGATCACTTTCACTGCGCAGTCAATGAAAAAAATATGACGATGCGTTTAATTTGATTTTGCCCATACTGCGTTCTCAAAATAATAAAATACCTTTTGGCAAGTCGGGGCAAACATCTTAGAGAGAATTCTGAATCATGCCAAAAAGCTTATGCTATATCGACTGGAAAATTACGAATGGTTATACCGGACCGTGGAACTGGCAATGCGAAGGCTTCATCCGTTGCTTTTTCAAAGGACAAATTGCAGAAATGGAAATGAGTTATGATTTTATTTGTTCTTTACTTTGCTGCAAAACTTTAGCCCCGTTGTAACTAAAAGTTAGTGCCGGGGTGTCGTCGAAATTCCGCATTACGATGCATCGAAGGATGTATTTTAATGATTGCAACAATGATAACAATTTGCATGCTTAATCGGTTTTAAAAACGTTTCCGTTATCGCAAATACATAATGCCTTTGTACGCGTTACAATTGGCCGACTAAGTATTCCAACAAGTATTTTATTAGCGCGTCGCGCGTTATCTCGTTCACTGAAGCGCAGTTGGCTTGCGATCGACAAACCATGATGTAATATTCAACAATGTTCAGCGCGCGTGAATGAATAAGTTGGACACGGTGTTGTCAAATAATTACGGAATATCATATCCGCGTTTACGTTGCGCCAAAAGTCACCAGCGACATTTGCAAGTAACGTATTATGCGTCATTAAAAGTAATAATTGCGACGCGTGAAACTGTTTTATATCGTAAAGAATTTTCTTAAAGTACAAATCATTTTAAAGAGCTTGTACTAATGCAATACAAAGTAACGTATTCGCCACCAAGAGAAAATACACATTGGAGGAAACTCTGCTTGACGTTTAAATGTCCGCGAACGTTCGGGCGTTAAATAAATATTGTCTGCTACATTGAACAAACATCAGACAATTTTAAAGTAATGTTTCTGTAATGTTGTATTTGATGTATCAGACGAATGAAGCAACCATTTTTGGGATATGGTTGCACACATTATTTAGTTATATAGTTGATGAAATGTGGAGAGAGGATACGTTATTTTTATTTAAAACGTAAAACAGTGAAAAACAATAATTACTCTATTGAATTGTTCAACTAAATATTTTAGTTGACCAGTTTTAGATTAAATAAATTGTTTTAGAAGCTTTATATAAACATGAAATAAAGACAAACGAAAAATGACGCTGTCAATGCTCTGATATTTGCTAATAGTATTCACGCATCAAATCAGATTCAGTGAACATTTCTCTCAAACAAATTTAAGAATTCACATGAAAATAAATATACTCTTTTTTGTGTAAGTTTGTTTAAATTATTATTCATTGGTTTTCATTTATTTTTCCCTGCGAAACATATTATTGTTTTTCTTTAAAAACACGATAATTATTCTTTGTTAAGCACGATTTTAGATTGATAGAAAAAAAAAAAATTTAAAACAATTGTGAATTTAATTTCACCAATAAATAAAAATAATTATTAATAAAAATAATTATTTAGAGACAAAGGGGTATTTTTATTGTATTAGTAATGAATGTTATTTATTTAACTTGTATTTCTTACTTTTTTTCAGTACTCTGGTTGGAATCGCATGAATCACATGGATCATCAGTTCATCTTTGTCTATAAGTGAGTATTACATTTGATTATTTTTCTTAAAATTACAAATATGTATATTTTAGTAAACAGTCCAGTAATTGTTAATTACGATTGTCTTACAATATATACATTAATCAAATTAACACGTTTCATTAACTCGTATACTGGATAATTAATTAATTACGAAAAAAAGGTAGAACGCGTATTGGCATACTCTCAGAACTTGGTCTGTTACATCTCGTTCGTATATCAATGGCTACGAAAGCAAACTGAAATATCGATCGTATCTCCAAACTACTTTGATAGTTATGTAAAAACAAGTTATGCAGTTGGATTCTGTAATTAATCAAACTTGACTTCATTAAAATGGGGAAATAATGTTAATTTTACTGCAGCATGCACTGTTTAAAATGCTCACTATAGCACAGATTCCAACAATCTTAATAGATTATAATTTAAGAAATGTAGTAACCAACGTTTGGAATGTCACTTTTACTCTTTAAAAGTTGAAAACATTTGCGTGAACAAATAATATGTCTTTGAAACAATGGAGAGAACGTTTTCAACATCACTTCGAGCTTGAGCCAACATTATACCTTCCGTTTTATCATTACTGTAATATCAAAAACGTAAATTTTAAAAAATTCCTTTTTTTAGTTAAAATACTATCCTTGAATTTAATAGATATTTTAAGAGTGTGAAATTTAGAAATTCTGCCAAAATATTTTTTGTCCATAGAAAATTGAATAAAAAATTGCAAATTTTATATTTTTACTTGACATTATATTTTTATAAATGGAAAATAATGTATAAAATTAAAAGTTATATTTATTTCACGAAACTTAGAACATTTGTGTATTAACTTCATGAATATCTTTTGAACATAATGTTACAGAAATGTTCAGAGTACGCGTCAAAGTTCCTATTCCAATTACTTAATTAATATCGTCTTATTTAAATGTCAGGATGGCTGTGATTATATTCAACACACATCTTTTAACAAAGGTTATATTACATCTTAGTTAAACGCCTTTGCAACCATTCATGTATCCCTCTCCCTCTTAATGAAGTTGATGAAACCCTGAAGTTAGCTGAGAGTAACGCTTTTATCATCCAATGAGATTGCTCCGTGGAGCTTGGTCTTTGAAAAAGGCGCGAAATTTGTAATTTTTAAATTGTTAATTGTAGATAATGCGTAAAAGTATGAACAAAAAATGAAAAATTATAAATTTATTATTTTTAATTTCACAAAAAGTATTGTAAATAACAAAATTTCATAAAAAAGTCGCGCGCGAAGCGCGCGTAATAATCTAGTATATACATAAAAGAGAACCTGTGATTACTTCAATGATTGTGCGCTATCAAATTTCAGTGCAATATTATATTTTCCATATAGTTAAGTTATTTTTATATACTTTGGAAGTATTTGTTCAGCCATCGTGAAATAATTAAAACTCTTAAGGAAAACTCGGCAATAAATCTAGGATTTCATATCCTGATTTGGATAATAATATAATATATCACTATCTTTTGTTTTAATACAAAAAGCAATATTACAATGGAAACCAATTTTTTGTGAGCTTATTATATTTTTCTCGTATTTTTATCCTCGTTAAAAAAATATTAAATGCAAGTTCAATGACCATATTATTTCAAGAAAAACAGTTTACTACACTGCTCATTGTATTTGAAGCTACGCATTTCGATTGTATAATTTATAAAGATCTCGCCAGGAAAATATGATTCAAACCAAACAATTTCGTACGCATTCAGTGAGAAACGGTGGAAGGTACGAGACGAAAGGTCGAATTAGTCTTGCGCGGTATTTCATATTTAAAAATTACCCCAACTTATTTACTCCAGGTATATACTATTACATGGTCACGTAACAAAACGTATTACGCTATTAATAATAAGGGGAGAAGCCCATTAACTGCACACATTGTGTTGCAAAGTCAGCTTGGTGATAATTCAAAAAGTACATTTACACACCAAAACTGCGCTTATTGTTTTGCATTTAATATACGTACTTCAAGTCATTTGAAAGTGATACCATAGAAGTGATTCATGAAAGATTATCAGCCTTTTTAATGAGCTTTGAATACATTTGTATTAGACTATGTTGACACTCCTTACAGGTATTAAGGCGAATGGAACACAATCTAAAGAAAAAGATACGTCATAGAAAGAAATTTCATGCATTTGAAAAATAAAAAAAAAAAAAAAAATAAAAGATAAATTTCATAATTTGATATAAAAAAAAATTGTAAATTTAGAAAAATTGTAAATTGTAAATTTCTGTTTCATACGCCGTTTAATCGACGAAATTAAATTCGTGTGAAAAGATATTGAATTTTGAAAAAAAAAAAAAAAATAATAATAAAATAAAAGAAATGAAAACACAGACAATATTGATAAAAGGAAAAAGAACTGAATTTAGATATTTAAGAAAAATGTCTAGAAAATATACACTGAGGGAACTAATTTTAAAGGAACACATAATAAACCATGTTGCATGATATATTGAAAACTACTGCAAACCATTTGCAACACGCGATCCCATTTTATGAATATTTATATATATTGCTTCACATTCACATTCAATTAAGATATTTAATTATCTTTTGAATGCTTTACTTTCAACAACTAACAACGAAAAATATCTATTTGTGAAAAGCCGAAATAACGAAATTTTAATTGATAGTTTGGACTGAAATTACAACATTTGTTTGTGCTATTTTGACTGAGGTAAACAATGCATTAATTATCGTCTAATTACTCATTCGCTATCTTCTTTCTATGGTATTTCCAACGAGAGCAAAGATCAAAGTCATTGGATAGCGCGGCAGAAAGAAAATCCGTGAACGGTTTCACGAATTTGCTAAAGCAGTGAATTTAAATACACAAATTAAGACTCGAGGGATATTAAGTGAAAGTACAATGACCGATATAGACTTAATGCGCGTTAATGAAGAGGTTAAACGACTAGAACGAAATTCGCTGTCCTCGTTGCATCGTTTCCTTTTCTTGTCGTCTCATCTTCGGTTGTTCTTTTGTCTCTTTCGACTTGATGCTTTTGCTTCCACTCAAGGAGAATTGGACTGAAGCTTTGCGTTTTTAGCGCAATTGCAAGTTTAAAAAAGAGAGTGGCGAAAAGACGGAGAGCGAAACACGGGGAGTGAGATGGACCGATGTACCGGTACGTGGTGCGAGAGAGAAGAATGGGAAGAAAGAAAGAAAGAGGAGGAAAAAATGGGCGCTCGGAATAATTTTATAAGTGTCCAAGAAGAATAGGTCGACCAGAATGGCGGATGTAAGGTGGTTACCGTAGAACGTGGGGAGCAACTGAGCAGCCTGTATTGCATTAAAATTTACATAATAGCCACCTCTAACCTCTGTGCACCACTCAGCCGCCGCTCTCCCGGTTCTTCTTATTTCAAAAGCGAGAACGAATTCAACGGTGTGTACATTTTGCATACTTTCAAGATTCTTTCTCATTCCTGGAAACATTCGCGCCCTTATGTATTTTTTATTCTATATAGTTATAAGTAGGCTCGAAATTATGTCACGCAAACAGCCGCCGTTTTCGCCCAAAGTTTTGCTCCGAAAACCCAAGCTTGATTCTCGCAAATTTCACCCGGAGTTTACAGTCTGGGTTTATAATCGTTATTTATCGTACATTTTCATTAGAAGTAGCGGTATTACGAACTTCATTTACAGCGTGTATTAATCTATAGAGAGTGGAGGATTCGCGAATCATATTTTTGAATATAATTCACTTGAAGCAAGAAATCCACACGAAGAAAAATTGCAATTATCGCATGCAACCAATATATAGGTCATATATTGGATTGAATGACCATATATTGTGATGCCGTCATACATTCATGTTCCGTTTTAATGCAGAAAAAGTCATTTTGATTCTAAAGGGGACGGACAAAATGTAAGCACAGGAAGTAAAGAAGAAAAGAGTAATACACTCTTCTCACCTTTGTTTACTTCATATGTTTATGTATGTAGTATATCGTTTTGCTTTGTATCAAACGAAAATCCTTTTGAAGCAAAGCGATATTTTTGTATTTATATGGATACTTCTTTTTTTCAATTATAAATATTTAAGGCATTAATTCGTGTCATTCTTTTTGTTTTACATTTCTTTTTCGAGTTACCCTAACCCAGTTTCAAGTTTTTGCTTTATCCTTTATAAAACTTTTACGGCCGTAAATTAATTGCCGTAAATTAATGTGAGAAATTCACTTTCACATTCTTAATATGTAGTAAAATATAAAATTTATTTACTTGTTAGTTCTCTTAAAATGTTCAGCATAATTATTTATGAACATATATATTTATAAAGCTTACAGAAACAACGTTCAAGATCATACATTTTGCTTTTAAGCGCTCAAAGAACATCTGCACTCAATTTCAAAAGAGCCAAACTTTTTGGCGCACGTTTATACTGGGCAGAACTCTCGTAACTCTTATCATTATTTGAATCGTGGCAAATATTGACACGCGTGCAAATTCGCTAATCTTCAGTCCACTGAGCCAATAACATAAGGATAACTGTGAAACGAATGAGACTGTTTGCCATGATTAATGGCGGACGGTTCGACCGTTGGCTCGTTTGACCTGTCGATAAATGCAATTTCATATAATGTTACATTGGCAACGATTTTGCATTTGGACTTACAATCTCAAAAATATTTACTCGACACACGATTAATAAGAGTTAAACTTTATTTTTTAATCTTTAAATCATTCTTTGTTAATTTAATTTACACGCGTTGCAAGATCAAGTATGTTATACCGCAAAAAGAAATCTCTTATAAATTACTTAAAACAAGAAATTTTTAATAAATTTATTTTTTTCTGAGTATGCAGCCTTCGGTTATTTTAAGTGAATACGTTCTGTCAATTTATGATCACTTTATTTCAACATACGAATAGAAGACTATGAAAATAATTGTAAGCGGTCCAAGTTTTCTCGAATAATAAACATAAATAAAGTAGCGAAACGCCCTTTTCCATTGCATCATTGCTAATAAACTTGATGCGCTTGTTGGCGTAAATGACCGTCATCGGAGTAATATAAGAATGAGCTCTGAGAGACAGTTAGTTAGCCTTAAACTACCATAAACAATAACGATGTCGCCGTCCATAAAAGAAACGTTAGACGCGCGGTAACAATTGAACGCAATTCGATCACTTATTTTTTTATCAGGATAGATACATCGTTATTCGTGCACTAAACAAGAATAGAACGGCTGAATAAAGGCTTGAAAGACATTTACGAGTTGTCATCGAGTGGGGCTTTTATTCGCGGAGAGGCAGGCGGCTGTGGAAAATCGTAGCGTTCTAACGAGTTTCCTCATGGCTTCTGAGAGCGGGACACGACGTAAAATTGGTTCTTCTCATGCGATCGGACTTTAGAGGGAGAGTCGCAAGTCGTTTTCTTCGGATGCGAGGAAACAGGCAATATTACAGAGGACTTACGATCGGTGGAAAAATGCCGTCGAGCAGAAAACGATGCAGATATCTTTTCCGTTTGCGTCAAACTGTCTGCCTTCGCACAATAGGAATGCGATTTGTGATGCGCCGGTGACGTACCATGTTTATGACGTCGATTCATTTCTTCTAAGGTACACAATTTCGCCAATAACGGAAGTTCTTCTACAACAGTGCCAATCACGTGATAATCTAGTCGCGCATTGTGCGCGTCGTTAAAAGCTTTATTGCTTATCGCGCGCAGACCCGCCTTGCTTGTTATTTATGGGAAACTTGTTATTCGATTTCCATTTTCGTTTCCTCGGGGGTTATCATACGCCGCGGAAGTGTATTGGTGTCGCCTTCATTATTAACCCTTTAAATGTGAAGTAATTAATGAATGTTTAGCCAAATGGTTCTACCCGTAAAGTTTTGACTAGATGACACTGTTCTATTTATGATCAATCATTTTGTTTGTCATTTAATATAAATATGTTTCTTATCAATTAATGAGAGGCATTGAACATGTGCAAATGATTTTATATATTAAGCTGAATGGTGAACTATATACAGTATATTTACACCTCAGATGTACTGATCTAAGTCTAAGTTCGACATTGTCTGGTGTATCCGCAGTTGGTATAAAAAACTGTAAGAACAGTGTAAGTTCCGGTCGGTGTATTTATGGTATGAAGCCGGTTTAATCGCGGTATCGTTTACATCTCTTTTCGCTGAGCCTGCGGTGTAAATTTGGCGTAATACTATTAGTGTGGGGTAGGCTTAATCCGGCGTGTCCGAGTTATAAATTTGATATAATGCTGTGAATATACACACCGTCCTAATTAAATGCCTTTGAAATAAATATTGACGCTTTTGCATTTTTTCTGCACCAATATGGTGGAATTTTTTTTCCGACAGGATCATTCACTTTTATAAACATATAATTAGATTTATAACTTTTGAATGTTTTTGAAAAATATGCCTTATTGTTTTTTCCTTCTTTTTCAAACTTTTTCTTCGTCATTCTGATAATTGACGTTAAACCTTCGAAGTTTAATCAGTGGTTGTGTCGAAGAAAGCGCAGATTTAAATTTTATTACGGGAAATTACGTTTAAAAATCTGAATCGACACTTTCTTCAACCCAGCTATCGAATTATGATTTCATTTATCAATTGATCTATAATAATCTTAAGAAGTCTACTTATCGAGGTCAACGGATTGCGTAAGATTTTAAAATACGTTCTTTTAAATTTTATTTAATTAATTCCTAATATTGAAATTTAGTATCAGAATAGTAGGCAATGATGTTTTAAATTTATTATTGATAGAAAACATTTCTTTTAGAATTAAAAATCAATAAATACAATCAGTCGGTGAATATTGTGACATTGTACTTGTCAAGACCACAACTCTCGACGTTGAAATACACGATGCATCTGGACCGACTGCACGAATTTTACACGGCCAATTTTATAACGTCATAATGTTCGCAATGATTTATGCCTTTGTTCTCGTATTCGGGCACTTCTAAATGCCAACACGAAAGCTTTAGTTATGATAACAAATTTGAAACAAAGTCGGGCGTTTATTAACGACGTAACGGTTGTCTTTGTACAATTTTCATAATTTGTAATACCAATCATTAAAGCCATTGTGGCAATTTTGATATTTTAATGACGTTTTGACACAGACGAACTGTTCATACGAGCCATCGAACAAGTAAAAGATAGTCATCTCTGTGCCAATAAATTTTAACCGTGAGGTCTCAAACGAACGGTAGTTTTATATAACGAACAGTTTGCTTGATTCGTTCACGTTCGATTCGTCGGCAAAAACTCTGATTACTCTTTAAAATCAAAGCCTCTAGTTAAGTTATCAATTCGAGTACACGGTAAAATAGTCGCTCTTCACAATTAGGTGTATTATGAAAGTGAATTATTTGTTAAACATTTTCGAAATCGAAATTGCAAACTTTAACTTTAATTAATATTAGTCTTATTGCTTATATTTTTTATTACACAAATTGATTATCCTGAAAGTGATGATATAACATGGAATTGCATCTGACGAGAAGACACACTAATTTACTGAACATTCTCAAGAAATTATTATGCTTAATTTAAAATATGGCATATAGATCTCAATATTTGAATATTTAATATATACCCTTTTTTTTCTAATTACATAGTCTGTTTTAACAGTAACTTTAAACTAGTCGGGAAAGTTCACAAAAAAGTTTTGAATTTTATGAAAACATGACAATCAATAATCTGACTTAACCTTAAATTTGAAGTTTTACACCATTGTCATTCAGCACTGCAAGCCGGTTACTAAAGTGAAATCTTAAAGCTTACTGGATAAGCTCTGTACAGTAATCTACTTAATAATTTATAAAATACCTAGCAAAGCTGTTTAATTGTCACGTAATTCCATGTGAAACAAACCTTCCCTTACACATTAAGAAAATGAAATAATTAATCTAACTGAGAATGTTAAATTAGTAATGAATACAGTAAATTTTACACTTCGGGACGGAAATTACAAGAGATACAAGATACACCGCAAAACATAAATATACTAAAACGTGTATTAACTTACTGTGCATCTATTTACTACATATATTTACTTTGCAACATTAACAATATATATTTCGAAACCTGCGCATTATTCTGCACGTGTCGCATTCTTTCTTGTTACACTTACAAATTCTTTTTTCAATACAAACTGATAATTGTCAATACGAAATCACAATTACGTTTACAATTTTATTTCCTTGACATATTAAAATACATTGATATCGTCACAAATGGCAAAACTTGTATCGAAGCGTATAATTACAACGCGGTAAATTAAAGGGAAAAATAAATCGGTCACAACAAATCCCATTTACAGCGGGAACGGATCGTAGGCGAGCATTGAAATCGGTTATTACTTTCCATTGACATTCATATTTAATATCACGATCTTCGTCTGGGAAAACAGAATGCAAATTGCGAATCGTTCCGGGTCGGAGATACGGCAATATTAAAATATAAGATGGAACGGCTCTTAGTATCCGCGCGATCGGGAATACGACGAATTGGTTCAACAAAGCAACGGCGATTTCAATAAAGCGTGTTCGATCTCGCGGCAGATTCGAGGGCGCGTTATTAGCGCGCGTTTTCGGCTGAAAAAAATTGTCCCGGGGAGCACGTCTTTGTCTAAGAAATATCACCCGAAGTGTGTATTCGGTAATCAAGTTTCCAAGTCGCAAGTCGCTCGGGCTTGCGATGCAGAAACATTTCCCAGAGGGGCGCGATTCAATTTTACCGTCCGAGGGACGCCGTAGAAAATCGGCCGGACTGCTTGCCATGTCCTTTAATTATTATTTCCGTCCACGAGTGACCTGGCCAACGTTCTGTCGTTTCCGCGGCGGAGCCAATCAAAACGTAATTAAAGGGAAAGAATAAACGACGCAGGAAACGGCGCCCGCTAAATTTCATTTTATCTTCGAAAATTGAAACGAATGTACGGTTCCGTCGGCGCGGAAGAAGCAAGTCGACGTCAAAACGCGGCGAAGTGTAAGACGGGATAGAGGATGAATGTCCTGGCCGAAATAAGATCCGCGTGGCGAAGGGGCGAAGATGACAAATTGAGACATTAGCCGCGCCAAAATCTTTACACACCCGGAAATCCTGCTACACTTTGCTCAGCCGTGCGTACGCCGACCACCTCGATCGAAGCTCGCGTTCCCTCCGTTCTTAATAACCGTCTGTATTTTCTTTCCGCCCCTATAACCCACGTGCCATTTGTAATTAAATGCTCGCGTTGCGCCAGAGTTACATCTTGATAGGGCTTTTCGTAGTATCGTGGTGCTTCGAGCGGGATAATTACTTTTTCGCGAGCCTCGAGGATCTTTGCGTGAATTTCATCATTTTAGAACTGAAGTTCATTGCATAGAGATCCGTTTAACGGCATTTTTCTCCTCCGACGGTAAGGTGCTTTAATTAGTTCAACCGAATTTTACGTTAAAATAATCGACTTATGTTGGTTTACAATAAATATGAAGTCAGTTGATGTTGAAGAGGTAAATTAATCTTGTTGCCAGAGAAACTAATTAACGTTATGATGGAACAATTACTTGTGCGTAGTTAAAAGA
>JABFOV010004872.1:0-13079 GCA_022817685.1 Aradophagus sp. ZL-2020
ATTTATATATTTGTGAAATATTTATGTCAATATATGTGATGATATACAATAACGTGGAAAATAATATATCATATATATATGTAATAAACATGTACTTATATTTATTATCTACATATGTCAAACATTTTTCCAGAAAGCATGTCAAAATCTTGCGCCTTTATACCAAGCTGTAAGTTACGCAAAAAAGGGCTATTTGAAGAACATGTTTGAACAAAAAATGAAAGACGCCTACACGTCAAAAATGAAAGCATTACAGACCGAAGCGGAAAACAAATGGGGATACGAAGGTGTAAGTTGAAAACAAACGAATATTATTAGTGGCTACGAGCACATTTCGCTCTTACTTTATTGTTAAACATGCTGACTATTGTTGTTAATTGTTTATAGATGTTCAGTGCGGTTCTAAATTCAGCAAACGTTAGTCGCACGCAATTCCTGGCATCGCCGTCAGGCTTATTGCTCGATCATTTGATGTTAAAGCAACTTATGCGTCCCCCCATAAACGTGGACTTGCTAATGAAAAAAACCAAAAATTGTTTCAATCTTTTGTATCCGGAACCCTTGGGAAAAAATACCTATGATGAATTTTACGAGCAACTGGAATTCCAATTTAATATCATGGAAGACGTAAAAGTCAAATGCAAAAATTTCAACGACCAGGCAAGTCAATTCTGATTCGTTTATTTTTCATACCGAAAGTCTTTCAAAAAATATTATTTACGCACCTTGGGCGCGGACAAAATTGGAACTAACCGCTCCTCGGGCAGTAAGTTCCACTTTACCGCCCGCTCCCTCGGTCCGTAAAATAGCATACATGCCTCGGGCACAGTGTCGCCCTGAGAAATAATATACTATTACGCACCTTGGGAGCGGACGAAATTGGAACTAACCGCTCCTCGGGTAATAAAGTTGCTCGATCTTTACCGCCCTAGGACTGTAAGTTCCACTTTACCGTCCGCTCCCTCGGTCCGTAAAATAGCGTACATGCCTCGGGCGCAGTGGCGCCCTCAGCAATAATATACTATTTTTTTTATTTCTATATTTTTCAATTATTTTATTTTTTAGATATATTTATATACAAAATTAAATATTATTTTTTATCTGCGTAATTCTTATATGTTCATAATTAATCATTCATTCAACAGGAAGAAAACACCTTGGACAAATATTTGGACAAAGTGGTTGAACAAAGTTCCGAAAAGGAGAAGGTGATAACCGTTCTCAACACATGTTTTGATCGATTGTCATCACAATACGACGAGATTAAAAATAATTATATAAGTAATGGATTAGAATCTATGCAAGACAGTGTATCGTTTATCATGTCAGGACAAATCGAATTAAGATGCCACCTTACATCTCGAAGTCTTTGCAAATCCAAGGACAAAGTTATTCTTATGATTGAACGTTTTGATCCTGAATTTTCTCAGAGACTAAAAAGTATAACAGGAGAAAAATAAAAAAAAAAGATTAAAAAATGCTAAATATATTTTAATACGTCGATGCATTTTAAATACTTTTCTTTAAAAAAATAATCTAATTTATTGAAGGGGATTTTATTTCATAGAATATAATTTAAAAATATATTGATATAAAATATAAATATATTTGATAACTATATCAAAATGAAATATATATCTATATAAATTGTATATCAATTAGCGTTACAGTTGAAGATGTTTCACTACAACAGGGCAGAAAATTGTAATTCGTAATTTAATTAAACTGAAATAGTATCAAATACGGTGTATCAAGTGTTAATTATTTTTCATTAATTTTATTTTATTTGAATTGATAAACAATACGAATTATGAAGAAATTTGATGTATTAAGTATCGTAAATAAACATTCTTATAAATATTTTTAATGTATTTTTCTATTATTCGTAAAACATTTAAAAAATTTTCCAACAATATTTTGAGATTGAATTAAAAATATATATTTTTTTCTTTCAACTAATCACCAGTTATTTTGATCATTACTTATATTTTCTTCTGTTTTGCTAGAGCTAAACAGTTTTATGAGCAGATTATTTAATTATGTTATTGCAAAACGCAGTTTAGATAAAAATTGATTTTTTTTTCTTTTTCTATTTTTAATTGATATAGTGATACAGCGGAAACAAAAAAAAATAATGAATAATTTTTATAATGATTACAATTATTTATTTTTTATATCAAGATATATATTTTTCTTATGAATCTAATGTAGTAAATGGATATAATATAAATTTTCATGGAATTAATGTTTGTGAACCTAAAATAATACAAGATTTTTTGACAAAATTAAATACTAAAATATGTATTTAGAAATAATTTTTAATTAGATAAATTCAATTTTTAAAAAATGTATAGTAATCTTCAATTTGAAATATCTCATTTGATTTCCATTTAGTCTTTTCTTCTTCGAATAAAATTAACAAAAATATAAGAATATATAAGATCGATCAGGCGTTATATTTTAAAAATATTCAATTAAAATGTTCGCTTTTATTATTGAATGTGAAATTGGAATATTGTCTTTTCGCAATTAATTATTAATTTTATAAATAGGTTTATCGAAATTAATAAAATAAACAACTATTTTCGTATTATTAACAGAATTCTGTATATAAATTAAAAATTTGTTCATTAGTCGCAAAAACAAGTTGTGTTCGCAAAATAACATTTAATATTTTGCTGAGAAGGTACGCCGTTTAATTTGCTTTATTTGAACTTTCCAACTCTATTTATGAAATTTCGTTAATAAACTTGCTTGTTAATTATTTCAGATGGATATTTTTAAGTTAACATTTATAACAGTAACACTGTATGGCGCACTTCTCGTTTCTGATTCGGTAACAATTTAAAAACAAATTATAAAAAATGTT
This sequence comes from Aradophagus sp. ZL-2020, assembly GCA_022817685.1. Taxonomy (NCBI): domain Eukaryota; kingdom Metazoa; phylum Arthropoda; class Insecta; order Hymenoptera; family Scelionidae; genus Aradophagus; species Aradophagus sp. ZL-2020. The sequence continues at coordinate 2,870 of JABFOV010004872.1, forward strand.
TTGAATTTATACTTTCTGACTATTACTATTTTACGTGAGAAATTTTTTGCACACTGTTACTGTTACTTTAATTTCTTTTAATAATTTACAATTCAAATGTTCAGCATCAAACTTCTCTGACGAAATCTGATAAAACTGTCACGGATGTTCTGGAAGATACACAGAAGTTAACGTCTGTAAGTAAATCGAATGAAAAAGTATGTTTATTTTTTATATTAAGTGTAAATAAAAAGCTAAGCAAATCAGGTAATGTAAAAAAATATTGATTTAGTGTGACAAAAGAAAAATAGTTGAAAATGAAGTTTCTATTTTTTACATTATTTATTTTTGTACCGAAGAAAAATTCAGGCGAATTTAGTTTAGAAAAGCTTTACCAATTTAGTACACTATGATTTTATATAATATAAGATACTAAATTTTAATAAAAATATTACAAAACGGTACAATTTTAGCAAATTGTAGTGTTGTACTAAATAAGCAAAGAATTCCGTGCGTTAATATCAAAATAGTTTTACTAATTTAGTATTTATTTGATGCCGAATTGATGCCGAATTAATAAGGTATTCCATTAATTACCTACTTGTGGCTTTATATATGTAATATAATGTAATATATATGTAAATATATGTAATATACATTAATGCACAATATACACATATATATATATATATATATCTATATGTATGAATGTATGATACATATGTCAAATATTTTTCCAAAAATTACTAGCAATTTATTTTCCAGCATATATGTCAAAGTATCGTACCTTTATACCAAGCTGTAAATTACGCCAAAAATGGCAATTTGAAAAAGATGTTTGAACAAAAAATGAAAGACGCCTACACGTCAAAAATAAAATTATTACAGACCAAAATAGAAAACAAGTGGGGATACGAAGGTGTAAGTTGAAAACAAATGAATATTATTAGCAGCTGTGACACTTTTTTATATTAAATTTATTGAGTATTTTTGATTGATTGTTTATAGGTATTCAAAACGGTTCTAAATTCATTAAACATTAGCCGCACGGAATTCATGGCATCGCCGATTGGCTTATCGTTTGATAATACATTATTAAAGAAAAGTATGCAAAACCCCGTAGACGTGGATTTGGTAATAAATGAAATCAATGATTGTTACAATATTTCATTGCCGGAAACGTTGAAGAAAAATTCCTATGACGAATTTTACCAGCAATTAGAACTCCAGTTCAATGTCGTCGAAGACTTGAGAGTTAAATGCGAAAATTTCAACGACGAGGCAAGTCAATTCTGCTTCATTTATTTTTTTTCATTTGTATGATAATTTTTAATTTTTTTTATTTTATTAGTAAGATTTATTTATATGCAAAATTAAATATTATTTATTATTTTCGTAATTTTTATGTTTTTATAATTAATTATTCATTCAACAGAAAGGGAACAATAACTTGGACAAATATTTGGACAAAGTGGTTGAACAAAGTTCCGAAAAGGAGAAGATGATAAGCGCTCTTAATACTTGTTTTGATCGATTGTCATCGCGATACGACGAGATTAAAAATCAATATATAAGCAGTAAATTAAAAAGTCTGCAAGACGATGTAGTGTATTACATGTGGCAGCATATCATAAGTGCATGCCTTTCTACATCCCGAAGTCTTTGCAAGCCCAAAGATAAGATTCTTCTTATGGTTGAGCAAGTTATTTCTGAGTTTTTTTCCCAACAACAAATTTTAAGAAGAGGGAATTAACAAAAAAATGTGAAAAAATATTAAATATTTTTCAATATATATTTGCATTTTATATACTTTTCTTTACAAAATCCAAAATATCAAAAATAAGTTTAATTACTTCAAATTTAATTCAAGAAACGTATATTTGAATTAAATACTTGAGTAACTAAATGTATTCGCCTGGGTTTTTATTTGGAAACACTATGCTGAATTTAAATACAAATGATTGAATTTAACACTAACTGACGTTCATTGATTCACCCTTGATTCACCCTTGATTCAACATTGATTCAAACTTTATTCAACCTTGATTCAACTTTGATTCAACCTTGAATCAATCTTAATTCAACCTTGAATCAACCTTGAATCAACTTTGATTCAACCTTGATTCAACCTAGATCCAACGTCGATTCAACCTCGATTCAACCTTGATTCAACCTTTATTTAACCTGAATCCAACGTCGATTCAACCTTAATTAAACATTGATTAAAATTAACATTAACTGATTTTCGAACGTTGATTCCACGTATATTTAACGTTGGTTGAATTAACGTGTCCCCATAGGAAAATCACTTTATAATGCGAAGTTTCTGAGACACGCAAAGAACATGTCGAGGCGATTAAGTGGCAAGCAGTTTGAATCGATCTGACGATTGTGGTAAGGTAACCGGAGGATACGCTTGAATGGCGCCGTGAAACTGGGAGGACCAATTAGACACGGCCCTTAACCGCCGAGCTGTCAAGTTCAGTCCGGTACGGGCTATCGGGCGGCGCTCCCTCGGGACGCTTTGAAACTTCGGACGCATGCAGATCCGCGGCCCGGACGCGTCACGAAATAAATCGACATCGTCGCCCGAAAGTTGCTCGCCGCTTCCGCATACCTGGCCGCACGATTTATCTATCCCTCACACTGATGGTTATTACTTTGGGATACTTTATTGGACCGATTTATCAGATCAATTTTTCCTTACACGCTCGTACGGTTTGCTTCATAATCCCGTCGTACCTAATTCAATGCCATCGAGATTTATCGAAATTCGGTGATTTTGCGGGAATTCGATTCTTCTCGAAAAACAATTTTTTTTCGCGACAAGTTGATTATTTTCGCCGTAAGTAAAATTCGTCGATTGCAAACTTACACTTATTATAGATTAATTTTTTTGAATTTTGTTCACAATGCCGTAGACTTGTTAATTACTTTTTAATCCTTAGATATAGGTATGGGTCTGACAGACCCGAATAACAAAAATGATGAAACTTCATTAATCCAATCACGATAATGATATAAAATTTGTTAGTTAAGGATTAATAATCTTTAAAAAAATATAATAATAATAATAATAATAATAACCAAATGTTCGATCGAAGTGTTTAAGTAACTTGTTAATGATTTTGCAAAAACACTTGATATCAATACCGAAATTTCCCGTTTAACTTAATTAACGACTGTAAAACTCGAAATACGGCATTTTTAAAAGCAAAGAAGATCGCTGGCGATGAAACGTTGCACTGTTTAGATTTGTATAATTAATTTAAATCGCGAAATAGGGTGCAACGACTCTCCGACGAGCATTGTTACGGGACTCGTATCGCCCTCCTAATTGGATGAACGACGTTAAGTCTACTATAAAAGTGGAGAGTGCTACAATACGCTTCGACTGATCTGCGAGTATTTACGTTTTCTTGGTAACATATCGATTGACAAGGAGGTATAAAATTGTACGGCGGATTTTTGACATCACTTCACCGTTGACTCTTCGGTAATAAGGGAACATGTTATTGATACGACGGAAAAGAATACTCGAGGAAATAATGCAATTGTGACGGGGTGAAATGTTCGGATTGTCATTGTTGCGAGCGATAACCGAGTGTTTCGTTATCCAATGATAAGTGCAATTTGTTCGACAAATTGATCTTGAAAACCATTTTGAATCATTATATGGATTGCTCTAATTGTTTCGTTGGTATTACTGTGGTTTGATGACGCAACAATTTTTTTACTGAAATCGACACGTCACAATATAAATACATATATATAGATACAATATCGTACTTTGCAAAGTCAGTTTACTTTACAGTAAACACTTTTACGTTTTTTATCAAATTTAATCCCTGAAACGTTTATGGAGAAGTCAAATGAAGGTTTTTTCCAACACCGTTCAACTTGAAACCTAACCTAAAACGTTTGAAACGCTTAAAATTATTTGTTTATAAAACATTTACTTTTTCTATGAGCTTTAATAATCGAAAGAACTGTAAATGTTTTAAAATGAGTATTTTTTAATACAATTCAACACGAACCTAACCTAAAAATTTTAAAACCTTTAAAAGTGGTTTATTATGAAATACTTTTACACTGTAGAAAAAAAAACTCATTCTCTCGTCATCTCAGCTTTGAGAAATTGAAAGCGCCATGATAATACCCACCTACGAATTAATCTAACCTCACTTTGCTCACGTGCATGATATTTTATTAACCACAGGTTATCTCTTCGAATTCAATTGCTCATTTCAGTAACGATCTTCCTTCGCGGGTCGAAAAACAATTTCGTTCGGAAGAGCCGAGGGGGTCGGGGGGTCGAAGGGGGGTAGCTAGAGCAAAGTGAACGAGCGAGTGAGATCACGCGACTCTCGATGGCGTGTAAAACAATATCGGGGATGCGATGAGTGACGTGACGTTCAATTAAGAGCGCGTGTAAATGTAAATAGTCGTTGGTATCTCGCTCGTCTTGGCGACGTGACGTGCACCGAACGACGCCAAGCAAAGTGAAAAGACGCGGGCGAGACAATGCGTGGGGAGTGGCGGGAGGGGGATCCGAAGTGGGAGGGGGGTAGTTAATTTATATCGTTTATCATCGTCGGTCCCTAATAATTAAGGGACGTCCACACGAAATCTACGTTTGAATGCGCGCGCGCACTGAGTCGAGATCGATACCGGCTTATCTTAGAGTGACCAGTTGCCGTCCGGCTAATTGTTTCGTGTAATTTATCCTCGCTTCGCCGAACTTCGCTGGCGATCGCAAATCGCGCGCTCGCTTCCTTTGAAGCTCGTCGGGTAAAAAAGAAATGGCCACGCGTCGCTGCTTTATCATTCGGAAGAACGGTTTCGGTACATTTGGTTCCAATGAAAGGACTCGTTTTCACGCTGAGAAATTGTCTCGCAAAATCGATTCGCAGTTCAATCGATGTACGAGGTGTTAAGCCGTATGATCTTTCATTTTCTTGGTGTGGTACTGATTTTTTAACTTATTTGATATAAAGGAAAATTTATTAGGTTATTAATGTGAAATATTATCGGGAGGTGGTATTGAATAGAATGAAATTGTTTGCGCTAGCGAATTTGCGTTGTTTTTCACATTGCGGGTCCCGTCGGTAAAGTAGAGGCGATACCTAATTTTTGTATCAGTTCTTTTTTACCGACGTAAACAACAAGGGCTGATTTATATTATTTTTGTATTTTCACACTGCAAATGGGAAGTTCGTTTTCTCGTTTTTTCAAGGTCTGCAAAACGCACATGGTCACTTTAAGGTTAAAGACAATTGAAATTTTAAACATGATGAAAAGTAAATATTTTATCGCGGTCTTCGAGGTGGAATATAAAAGTGGGATAAAATTGAAATAGAACAAGATATTTTACATTGACGTATTTGCATTGTTACATTGCGGGTCCTGTCGGTAAAGAAGAGACAGTGCAAAATTGCCGTATAAGTTCTGTTTTACCGACATTAAGAGCAAAATTTGATCAGATTCATTTCAATCTCATACTTATTTTAATTTTTGGCTCTGTTTGACCCACTGGGTCTAAATTCAACCTAAAATGCAATGAAAATTATTATTAAACTTACTTCAAATATTCAAACATTCTTACTCAAAAATGATTATTAAATGTCGCCGAATTTTAAAATTATTTTCTAAAAATGTAATCGACCCAATTCAATGTAACAATTTTAAAACGCCAAGAAACTTAATTTTTTTCAAATAATATTTAATTAATTTTATCAAATAATAATCAAATTTTCTTCGAATAATTTCCTTCATTAAAAACACGTTCCGCCGTTAATCCACGCGGCATCTACCTTTTATTTGCGAGAAGTAATTACTTTCTTTAAAATTGGATCAAAATTAATGAACAAATATCAGCGCAATAAAAGTAAACGATCCGACTAAACGGTTTATCATAACATACTCACATTTTCGCGCCCACTTTCGAATACCTCGTATCGACGTCGACGTGAAATCGACGCCTCGTTTCGATGTGAAATGGAACAGTGCTTACATTATGGGAATTTAATTGCGAGAATTAGCAAAACGTTTTTACAGTTTCAAAAAAAAAAAAAAAAATGTATTTGTACCGGAATTTTAATTCAAATACCAGGTACCAGGATAAAGTTGTCCTGGTACGCGGAAATACCAGAATTTCATTAATTTGGAAAAATTCGTTTCACTAACTAGAAAATCACACTCCAAGTCCACATTTCGTAGATTTAAATAAATATCAAAAATATTCATTTACTGTATAGAATAAAAGATTTTTTTAAACTATTTTGCACAAATACGTTTTTTTTAAGAAGAAACAAACTTATCAGGAAAAATTCTGAAAATACCATGTTCATGAAGTTTGCAACGTTTATTAGTAAACAAAAATATCTGATGTACTTTTCTTCGTACAAATAATAATATTTTTCGATTGAATAATTTTACAAGAAAAATTATGAATATAGTCAATTTTTTTAAAAAAATTGTGCAGTTCTACTCAAAATATATGTTGTTAAATTTTATTAAAATAATTTTCGTTTTCTAATAAACGTTGGAAACTTTATTTACATGAAATACCAGGTTTTCTGAACGTTGGTACGAGGACAGGGATTTCTTCATCTGACAACACTGGTCCGGCATTCGACTTGGACCGGTTATCGGAGCCCAATAAACGCGCGTTTATCAGATTGATTAACAACTTTAATTATAACGTTCGAGGGAACTCAATCTTATGTCACGGTGAAATATACCTGGCAATTTTACAGGTGAAAATGTAAATGGCCGTTTGCGTATAATGAATGTAAAATTGCGAGGGAAAAGCGCGTCGTTAAAATAGAAAATTAGCGTCTTATTTTGCGAAAAATATGACGGCGATTAAAGCCCGAGTCGTAGGTGGATTTTAATTAATTTAATGCCGTTACGTTTTATTTTTGATTTATCTCGACAATAATTTCGCGCGCCGTCGCGTAATTATTTTTCAGCCGGGAAGACAATTGGGCGCCGCCGGCGCCCAAACGCGACCGCCCGATGTTGAATTTAACAATCATTCCGCCGTTCGAAATAATTGCAAGTATCGCGACGTGTGCTACGATGTTTGGTCGATTTGTAATCGTCGTTGTTAATTTAATAAAATGACAAATGTTTGAGCCGGCCCGACGATGTAAGTCTGCTGCCGGGGCGATTTCATTTGCGAAAATTGGATCGCACGAATAATCCGTTCGGCGATCGTAGGTGGCTTTGACAGATGAATCACCGACGTTTGTTACGATAATCCGATTTCATTGTGATTTCGCGTTACAGTAATTGTCACGTTTGCAGTCAGTGGAGTTTGCAAATTTTTTGCACATTCAAAAAGTGACACTGTCTCACAGAATTTAGCAAATGTTAATTTTGCAAAGCTAATTTTTTAACTTTTTTAATGTCCCTGAAGTTAGCCACGTGGCAGATTGCCACACATTTTGGACGTACAACATTTTCAAATTTGAAAAATTAAAATCGACAATTTTTTGTGTTAATTTATATTTTTCAATATGTTTAGTTACGATAAGTTATCAAAATAAGTCAGGGAATTTTGTTTTACAAAAATAGTGGTTCTATATTTATAATTTGAATCCCGATCAAAAACGTCTGCTTTCCCGCCTCGCCGGATTTTGATTGGTGAATTCGATTTTACGGCCGGACATGTGTCGATCCCGATGGCCGGTCACTGCGGGGAGATACTGTCGAGGGACGAATACTTTTTCCGACGATACTTATCGCGTTTAACCGAGTTACGTGAGCGCACCCCTGGCTCGCGGCTACGCTCGGCGATTCAGCGTCTCGCCGGCGATATCGAGTCCGGAAAATTTCTTTTTGCAACGTTACCACGGCAACGCGCGAAACTCGTTCGATTATCGAGTCACGATTATTGTTATGTGACATAATGTGGGAAATAATAATAATAAAATGGAGTTACGGGCGATCGCGGCTAAGGGATGCCGAATAAATCACAACTTCGTTTGAGATTACGTCGAACGAGGGAGATAAATGGCAGAAAGTGGGCCGTTTTAAACGGCGCTTAATTTTCTTCCAAGTGGGGCTAACTTAATTATGTTTCAAAACGCAAAGATTTCGTACAACTGATTGCCGGCTTACGTATGATATTATATTATTAACCTTTAAATTATCGTGTGGGTCTGACGGACCCAAATAGAAAAAGACTGGATGATTATATTTATTTATGATTGCGACAGAGAATAGCAACAATTTATGGCATTTGAGGGTTATTTGACGTCTTTTTGCAAAAAATCGTACCGCTTTCGCGTAAAAATTCACTTTTTTTAATTACTATGTGGGTCTGCCAGACCCTGATAAAAAACAATGAAAAGTGATTCTTATTTAAGATTACGACAAAGAATACGAGAATTCGATATTTAAGGGTTAACTGACTTGTTTTTGCAAAAAAAAATTAGACGTCAAATTATCGTATGGGTCTATCAGACCCGAATAGAAAAAGATTGGGAAATAATACTTATTTGTGATTGTGGCAAAGATATAAGAAATTTACAATAATTTAAGGGTCAATCGACGTTTTTCTTCAGAAACATTAGTCGTCAAATTAACATATGGGTCTGCCAGACCCGAATAGAAAAAAATTAGAAAATAATACTTATTTATGACTGTGACAACGATTACAAGAAGTTTATGATAATTCAAAAGTTAATCGACGTTTGTTCCAAAAAAAAAGAAAATTTATCCCCGCGTAAAAAAATAAGTAGCATAATTATTTACCAGTTTTCGAATTCGACGTAAGGACCGCCGTCATACATATCTTTGCGAACATTTACCTGAAACAAAAAATCACATTTAATGATAAATAAATGGTAGAACATACATATATTAAAAACGTTTTGGAAGAATTTGAATTGAAAATTTCCAACGTTCAATAATAAACAAAATTTAAAGAAAATAGCAATTTCTACTTTACATTAGAAATTTCCACATAATAACTTTCGATATTGAATACATCAAAATGTTTTTATTAAAAAGCAACATTCTTTGCAGGCTGATTTTGCGAATAAGCCTGTAATTATTAATTCTTCAATATTGTGATATTTCAATTTTTCATACAAAAGTACAGTTAATTGTGGGTTGTCATTTTTTCGTCGATCAATTAATAATGGAAATTTTGTGGAGAATGGCGCAAAAATAAAATGTGAACTTGACGAAATATTAGAATCATATAACACACATTAATTTACAAAAAGTTATGATGTACTACGTACTTTTTTAATTTTATTATACTTTTTTAAATATATGTTATATATAATATATATATTTACTATTATACATATATTATATATATATTAGATTTATATACTATATATTATATATATTATTATACTATTTCAAATTATAATTGTACAAAAAATAAAAAATTTTCCAAAATTTGAATTACGCAGTCTATTCAAATTTTGGAAATTCTATTTCATTGAAAATGAAACAAAATAAAAAACGAAACTTTCATTACTTTTCATCGTCGTCGTATGAAATATTTAAAATTTAAAACCTTGAACAAAATTTTATACAAATCACAAAATGCAGAATCCAAAATTTTTTTCGCGAAACGTCGAACAAAGGCAAGCTACGAAAGAGACGATCATTATATCGGGACCGAAAAGTTCTTAAGCCCCCTCCCCCACCACGACAAGGACTCTCCATTTGGCGGGAAAATCGCCGTCGCAGGATTTGCGCGAATATCGGTTATCGAGACACGAAACGCCATTCGCGCTGAGCCGGATACTTAAGTGGAAAAGGGAGCGAGGAAAAGAAACAAGTGGGTGGGGGGAAAAAAAAAGAGTCGAGCGCCATCGTAAATCGTTGAGCGCGGTCCTTTCGTTACTGCGACGGAAATTCCGAAGCGTCGCGGGTCAAGATACGCTCGCGCGTCGAATGCCCCGCCGCGTGTAAAATTTCAAACGAAATAAACAACGGCAAATCGAGAAGCGAGAGGGACGGGGGGGGGGGGGTTTGGAAAACCGTTTTCCGGGGGGAACGCAACTTTGGTCTCTTATACACATCCCCGGCCCCACGGACCCCCCCTACACCCCGTTTGCCGTTTTCTGCTTGAAAAAAAAAAAAAAAAAGTATGAGAATGTACACTTGCTGAATGACAAACACAATCAAGAATGAAATACAGAGAAAGCATAAAAGCGAACGTGTCTCGCATGCTTACAAAACACGTCATGCGCAGTAGATG
>JABFOV010004873.1:0-13079 GCA_022817685.1 Aradophagus sp. ZL-2020
ATGCGTGCCTCTCTGAGGACAGCAGCTGTGTAGTGATATCTGGTCACTTATATTCCAAATCAACATACCGAGCTTAAGGAGACTCTGCGTATTTTAGTGTCTTGGTTGTCATTTGGATTATCATTGAATTTTTTTTTTTGAAAGGAAAAAACAGCAATTGGGTTTAAGAGAGGGTCGTTGGGTGGGGAAATTGTGAAAAAAAAAAGAAATAAAAAAAAAAAAAAAAAAAAAAAAAAAAAAAAAAAAAAACACAAGTATTATCTGTAGGTAGTTTTAAACATTTTTAAATGTTCCACATGTTGAAGAGGTAAATTAAAATTTGAAATATTCGAAAATATATCATACATTGCGAAAACAATCTTGCAAACTTCTTAAAATAAAATGTTTCCCGAAAACAAGCATTTTTAAACTACTTTAAAAGTAGTTCTTTTAAAACTACTTTGAAGTACAACTATTTTAAAATTAATAAATTTTATAACTTCAGTAGTTTAGTAGTTCAAAACTACTTAGAATATAAAATTTTAGAAAAGCAAGTAGCTTAAATTTTTAAAAAACCATCAATTTTTAAGTTATTGAATATCCCGATTTAAGTAGTTACTAAGAGATTACTTTTTTAGTGTAAATTACCACAAGTATACTTATATTCTATTTTTTAATTACGGAAAGAGAAAATCGACAAATTTTGTATAGAAAGTTAGCTCGAGTAAAAAAAGTTTAGGTCTCAATTTGATCAAATATAACCAAACAAAAATCGAAATGGAAATGATCAAAACTAATTAGTTTTAGATCAAAACAAGATAAAATTTTGATTCATTAATGACAAACAAAATTTATTGATCAATGAATCCAATTTTATTCACAATTAATGATTTAGATTTTATCCTATTTTAATCTAAAACAAATTAATTTTGATCATTTCCATTCCGATTTTTAGTTGGTCACATATGATCAAATTACGACCTAAATTTTTTTTACTCGGGAGTAAACAATTGTTTTGTAAAATACTAGATTCAAAGTTTATACCAATTCGGGTGGGGTTTATACTGCTTTTGCAAGTCGCTTATACCAAAATGGTATAGATGGCTTGCAAAAGGTATAGATGGCTGTCGGAAAAATTGGCTGTAGAACAAATATGGTTATTTAGTAAATTTGTCGAATTCTTCGTCGAGTAGTTATATATTTTTTTTTTTTTTTTTACAATTAAAGGTTTTTATAATACTAATCCTAAAAAAAATTATTTCCAAACTTCGAAACCCAACGAATCAATCGGCCACGGATACATTACGAAAAGACATTTCAAAATCTCGAAGGCCACTTTTTGTATTGTAACCGGGGGAATCGGATGCCTTATGGGACATTATGAAACGTTTAATTAAAATCGCAGTGAAATCGATTGGGCGAGTTATGTAACGCACCCATGATGTAACCGTAACATTTTATCCCCATTGTCTGGCAACTGTGCAGCAATGCATAAACTACCTCGAGGGTATCGACCATGCGACATATCATTGAGCGAGTTATTCGAAGACGTTTATGCAACGCCGTAAAAAGTAGTCCTTTATGTCGTATTGAATGGAGGCGAATAAAAGAGGAGACGATCTTATATTACATACCTTTTTGTGTAAGACATTAAAGGCGGCAGTTACGGGGGAGGGGGTGGCGAAGAAGGAAAACGACACCCGGAATTAAATTATTTATTTAATTTAACTTTCGCGACGGCGAGAGGGAAAAAATGAGGCTGAAACGCCGAGCAACGCAATAAAGAGATAAAGAAAATGTAATGAGAATAATTCATACAATGTTGAAAATATGATTTCTTATGTTTTCGGTATTAAGGCCAGTAAGTTTAACAATGCTTTCGGCTGAAAAAGGGGGCGCTTTGAGAAAGAAAAGGTGAAAATCTCATTAACCCCGAGCAACCGCAAAGACAAAGGAATGAGATCAGAGGGAAAAGAAAGTACGTAAAGAATGAAATTGGATTATTGTCAAGGTGGACTGTACGCCGGGTGGTATCAGGGGCAAAAGGCGAAATTATGACGCGGGCTTATATTTCTGCCGCAGAAATATATGTGTCTCGTAAATGATGCAACGCCGCTATTAATATTAGTATATATTGCATGCACTTAGATAGATATGCCACATAAAGTTACTAACGATATTCGTAAACTACCGCAATTTATCGTGTATAGCGTCCCTAGTACTGCGGCTTTTTGACGTCGATACATTATGCAATTTGCAGTTTTTAATTGTAATTAATAATAAAGTAGATCGAAATGAACTTTCAAATACCAAGTATGAAAAAAAAATATTTCGAGTATATGTAAATAATATATTTTATACACGAAAAGAAAACATCGACAAATTTTGTGTGGAGGGAGTTTTAAATTTACAAAAATTATTGTTTTGTAAAATATTAGATATAAAGTTTACACAAATTCAGGCGTGCTCTATATTGTTTTTGCAAACCACCTATACCAAAATGGTACAAAATACTTGCAAAAGGTATAAATGACTCGAGATAAAATTTATTTAACATGGTTATTTACTAAACTTGTCGATTTTTTTGCAATATGAATATCAAATATAATACAATATAATATACATCATAAATATATATTATATAATATTAATATATTTTATATTATAAAATATATTAACACGATTCTTTAGCTGAACTAATTTCCAGTTTTTACATAATGTCATTGACATTTTGCTCAATGTATATTTTAGAAATCAAATACAAAAACTAATACAAACAAGTAAGTTCTTACAAAAGCAAGAGTGTCAAATATTTTCAATTCGTTTGAATTCGTGCAGTGAACGAAAAAGTAACCATATAATCGCTCGCGTTATGCCTTGGAACTACGAAAATCTCTGGCACTAAACTTGTATGTTTTGACGTTACATTTTTCTCAGCGCAAAGTCAACAATTCCATTAAAAACGTCGTAATGTCGCTGAACGATGTGATACTTATTCGGTCGTCGCCATTTGAAAAACGAACGAAATCACATTTCATGCGAATAATTTCGGTCTATTTACCTTCACCAGCGAGTGCAAGAAGTGGTAATAGCTTCTTAGGATTTGTTTCTCTCTTTTAATTTACCTCCCCTCCCCCTCACTTATTTCTTTCGAAGCGAACCCGGAATGGTCCATAACTAATGCACGAAATGATCTACCGTCGTCGTTACAGTAGGTATTACTTAATAATGCACCGGATTTCGAAAGGGTTATTAAATTATGAGACTTAATTACGGAGTCAGAAAAAACGTCCGTTTCTGAAGATTATTCGTTAAAGAATAATAATTACGCCCGTACAACGAGTATTTTTCCATAATTAATCATTCTTCTTTTGTTCGATTTTAAAAACATTTTTCATCTCAAATTTATACTTCTCTCGGCATCTTTCTCGCAGAAAATTTTTAATTTAGTATTGGAATTACATTTGTTATTAATCATAATTTTATGAAAGTCAGTAGATGATATCGTCGGTACGTGTTTTATTATTTAAATTATAGAGTGAATGTATTTTTATAATCCTATTTAGATTTTATTCATACTTATTTTTTTATAAAAATTAATGATAGTATCCATAAATTACGCAGTCGATTGTATCACGGTTCGTCGAAATCACTACTTCAAAACAGAACCATACGTCTGACTATTCCTTTACCACGCGTCACGCTCCGCATCAACGCCCGAACTAGTCAGCTCATTTGGGTCGCGATCAAGATGTCATTTAACCGAATGCGCATGATAAGATTCTGGTCTAATTCACATGGGGTGTTAATTCATTGGGTATTATCCAAAACTGCATTTGCCACATTCCAGTCCGAAGATGGCCTGTAAATGACGTGGCATTCGCCGTTATATTTTTGTTATTAATCAAATTTCGCAAACATCAATTTTCACTACAACGTGATAAGAGCAATCACCAATAAAACGTGATAAAATATAACGTGAAACAAAATTCTGTCATTCATTTAGAAAAGTGAATAAATGTTTTTAAAACATTTCAGCATAATTTAAATGCTAGAATAGTATTATCAATTAATTATTTAAATAATTTGAAATGTAAAAATGAATTAAAAAGGAAAATATTTATTTAATTATTTTTACATTTATAATTCACTCGATGTGATAAAAATCCGAAACAAAATATTTCCACCTGCATTTCGCGAGGCAGTGCCAAACTTGCAACGATCTTTTTTTTTATTATTATTATCATACTATCGAAATTTCGTAAAACTTTGGCCAAATATTCGAAAATAACCGCAAAGGTGCCACGCGCAAACAAATATTTATGTGTAACTAAACCGAATCTAAAATCCAAAGTTTGCTTGGCATAATGAGAGCCTACGCACGACGTAAAGAAGAAGGCGAATCTCCGCCGCGGGACGGAATCCGTGGCAGTGTTCTTTGCATGCGAATGCGGAATAAGTTTAAAAAATTGTAGCCTAATAAAGTTGTCCCCGCGGCCCGAATTGATTATACTTAAGTCGTTGCAGAAGACTCGCCAGAAATTGTTGGACGGGGAATGAATAAGAAGAGCCGCGGAGTCAAAAGTTAGTCCCGACTCCGGGGCAAGCAATTTAGACTTGATTTATTCGAAAACTTTTCATAATAGTTAGACACAGTGTAGAAATGCTGGCGCGTCGAAATTTCCGCGCCCGGAATGACTTTCGATGAATCTTCAAAAAGTTAACACGATTTAAGAGGTTAGCGACTTGGCTTCTAACCCGCAAAAACAGAATTTTGTTGCGAATGTGAGCAACATGTAAACAATTTATTGGTTTTGTTGTCGCGCATAGAAGAAGGTATTTAAGGAGACAACGAAATGGATGGCAAAGGTCGAATTTCAGAATCGGAACCAAAACTATAATATTGTCACTTGTATGAAAATGAAAAACAATACGAAAAAAATTGATCGTTTGTAGAATTCCTTTTAATTGAATGAAAAAAATAAATTTTTTAGATAATATCTTACGAGAAAACTGTCCCGTAATTTTACTTACACTTTTTTTAGGTTTGTTCAATCATATCAAAAACTAAAAACATTGCTTTAGAATTAAAAAAATTGCACGTGAAATTAAGGGATATTTAATAAAGAATTGATCCATTTTCTTCCTTTTCAATCTTAATTTCAATATATATTGTTTATGAAAAAGATTTGAACGTCGGTATTGCAGGAATCTGTTGCAATTTTCAAATGTGCACAATTTTAATGTACATACACGTAATTTATTTCTCAAAAAAGCAAATATCTAATTATTGTATCAAAGAGGAAACAAAAAAAAGAATGAAATTGAATCGAATGAAAATAAAATATTGAAATGAAATTTTTGAACGAAAAGTGAAATGTTTTATTTCGAACTT
Source organism: Aradophagus sp. ZL-2020 (assembly GCA_022817685.1). Lineage (NCBI taxonomy): Eukaryota > Metazoa > Arthropoda > Insecta > Hymenoptera > Scelionidae > Aradophagus > Aradophagus sp. ZL-2020. The sequence goes on from JABFOV010004873.1 coordinate 5,375, forward strand.
TTATTTTTCTAAACAAGATTGCCTTCGGTTTGAATTCGTCGCGAAAAAATGCAGACTTTCCGCACACGTTTTATTACATACTGAATGTAGAAAAATTGTTGTTCTATTTTTTGGCACCGTTTTATTATTTATCATAATGTACGTCGCACCGGTTCGGATTTCGATCGACTAACTTTGATATTCGAAGAGAATCGTATAATTTCCGCGCGCAGTTATAAACGACGTCTTCATGCCAGGTGTTCAAGTGACGTAATTTAATACAGGTTTCACGTATAAATACGTTAGCAAGCAGTAAACTATACCCAACACCTTAACGTAAAGACTATCGGAACCTTTACGTAAAGCTATTATTGAAATCGAGCAACCGGTATTTCGTATTAGAAGATTTGTTGCGTAACGAGTTAGTGGCAAGACCATATGTTCTTGATCAAAACGCTAAAATGCATTCAACACACAGCAGACACTCGCTGCGTTTTAAACATTGCATAGTAATTAATTTTCGACCGAACTTTGCGAACAATTCCATTAATTTTGCTTAACTGTTGTATCCCTTGTATTTGAATAAATTGCTTCCCGTTATTTATTCTCAACATATTTAAAACTTTCCAATGGAAATTGAGATAAACGTTTGAAATTTTCTTGACGGCGGAATCGTCGATGATAACAAATTATTATTTTTCGGTGAAATTAAAGACAATTTTATTGAAAACCGAATTGTTTCTAAAAATTAAAATTAAAAATAATAAAACAAATGTAAATTCTTTTTTTTTTTAAAAAAATTACAATCTTTTGTATCAATACTTAATACAATTTTTGTTATGTAAGAAATATTCTTTTTCGCAAAAAGAATTTACAAAAAAAAAGTTTCAAAATGAATTCTAATTGTTCGTTTTTCTTCTATATCAGTATTTATATATATTTGAATCGAAAAACGTTTTATTAATGATATTAAATTAATTAGAAAGTTAGTTACTCCAACTTTGACGCCAAGCATAATTATATATTAATTATAAAAATGACTATGTTTATATAATCCATCCCAAGTATTAGACGTCGATGGAATATATATATATACGGCAAAGTTTTATGCGTTAATTAAGAAGGTCTTGCAGATACGGAACACTACTTTTGAAGTAATTATGCACGTTGAAACAATATTTAAGAGAGCGTAAGAATCGCTGCGTCGAACTTCGACAGTTTCGACGTATATTCTATTTAAATATGATGATAGTTAGAAGTCGACGGTGTAATGGAAAATTATCTACAAAGAGTGATCCTAACGAATATTGAACATTAAACTTATCGCAAATTATTTTCGCAAATTCTCCCGTCAAAAATTTATCACGAAATCGCGAAACGCAATGTAAAAAGCTATCCTGCTTTCTCTTACACTGAAAAAAAAGTATTTTCAAAAAATGAATCAAATGTATCAAAGCCAACATTTTTTGCTGATTTTTCCGCGCACAATCGCTACAAAACGCGGTTCAATTTTTAAACATTAAAATAATTGTAACGCGGATTTCCATTAAGGCAATCTTTTCGCAAAAAACAATCGTTTTTATTTCTCCGTAAATGAAAGTCGAAGAAAGCCGTGTTGCGCGCTTTCTCGCCGATTGAAGGAGGTTTCGTGAAACTTTGAAAATAGGTGTAAAATCTTTTTAACGTAATCACATAATGCACTGAAGTATAGACAAGTCGAAAGTGAGAGGTTATCGAGCGTGTCTGACTAAGAGAGGAACGAGGTAACAAAGAAAAGGAGCAGCGTTTATTATATATTTATATATTTATCGCCGTTGTTCACTGTCTCACTGAAGAAAGTTGTGTCTGAACGAACCTGAAATTTCTACTGTTTCGGTATCAATAAAAATAAAAATTAAAACGCAAGAGAAAAAAGGGGAGAAACAGAAATAAAAGGAGACTACATATTTGAAACAATTTCCATTACATTTAATTGACAGTTTGATCAATGCTAGCAGGCCGAGATGGAAGTTTGATATTTGCCGGGAGAGAATATAAAATTTTGTTCGATAAAATCACAAAAGTTAAACAGATGTTGCGTCGTATCAAGAGCTACTAAAATATACATTGATAAAGGAGAGAACGATAAAAACAAACACTGTCTATTAAATCAAAGTTTATAGTTCCCATCATAACGTCATAATATTTGCGAATACTTTAATACTTTGCGTATTTTAGAAGTGATGAGTGAATATGTAATATTTTTATACTCGTGTTTGTGCGTCGATCGAATTTCATGTCCCGAAGATAACGTGTAAGTACATTTTAATTTTATAATCTATCAGAAAATGATCAGTAAATGTTAGTGTTTTAATTTTGGATTCTTACGAATCGAAGTATCAGAATTTTAATTTAATTTTTAGTGAATGCAATTAAACATTGAAATAAAGATTAATTCATTTGGTTCCGAATAAACTGTTTGCATTTTTCTGAAATGTTTACTTGTTAATTTATCGATCCCTAAAATGAACAATTCAAATGATCAGCGTATAGAAAAATTGTAGAAGATTCATGCAGTACCGATAATCAAATTATTATTATTTTATTGAATGAACAACGGCGACAATTTGCGCTTATAAAAACAAATACATCGTACAACTGCGATAATCTACATCAACAACTACAATCTAAAACTGCAACAAGTAATATCTATCTACCTAAAACAAATTTTCTTTGTAAATTATCTAAAAACTATTATCTAAAATTAAAATTATCTCATTAGCTAATTATTATCTGAAAAAAGTTGATTCTTACGGATGAAACCTAAAGAAATACAACAAATAATCTGTTTTCAGTATTTTACATTTTCATCATTTGCACTAACATGGTTTTGGCGCCAAATTTAAAATCCAAACTTTGCAATCCACTTCACGCAAATACGCGCGCATAAGAAACAACTGACTTTGAAATCTACACAGGTACCCGGAGACAAAGCACCCGAATGAAGGTGTAAAAATATTAAAAGGAGGATGAGGGGAAATGAAGAATAGTCATGCGATCGACTGGAGCGGGTGGCGCGAGGGTGGGAATGGCTCGTGGACTGACGGGGCGCGGAAAGGGGGGGGGGGCGAAGAGGGGCGAGCGAGCCAGGGCAAATTGAATCTCGTACAAGACGTGACTGCCCCCGGGAACAGCGGCGTTCTCAGTACGTTGAAAATCACGACATGACTCGAGCTACAATACATATTGCGCATCGCAAAAAGCGGTAGCGATGGCTCGTGGAATTCTGGATTCCTTCAGCCGCGCCGTTTTATAGCCACACCAAGTGACGTGCCACGTTGGAATTTCATCCCCTTTCATCTTTCTTCCCTTTCGCTTTGGTGTCGCTCCCTATGCCGCCACCCCCCCCCCCCCCTTTCTTGATGTCCCCTCTCCTTGATTCGCGGGCGGAGTATTGTTGCGGCAAAATTATTCGTCGCGCAATTTTTTTACGAACCGATCAATTTTTTCATCGCCGGGCCGACAATAGACGCTCGGCGTTTGTCGTAATCAACGGCTCGCGGGTAAAAAGTGGCGCGTCTGCTGGTGTCAGGTGTGCACGCGTCCCGACGAGAAGCGTCGCGGGGCGCACTTTAAACTGCTCGACCAATTTGCAAAACGTGCGAAATAAACGCGCTGAGGAAAACGTCAGTAAAATTTAATAAAAACAAGTGAAAAGCAGTTGAAGCCGAACCAGACGAAGAATCATGTTGAATCAATTTACAAATTTAATCAAGTTTTAGCAAAAACAAAGAAATTTCAATAGTAATAATTAATTTGTTGGTAGAAACGAGTGATTTTTTGTTGGAGAACCGGACTAATTGAATTTTCAGTAAGGATAACTAAAATCGTACTTGAAACAGTTGTCAACTAAAAAATTCGTTGTTTCAACTACAAAATTGCTTCTCAGTACGCTTGCTCGTCTTGTGTGGTTTTCCAATTGAATTTACGTCGACATTTCGCTTGTCATAAATACTCAGTGTTTATAAGGAAGATAGTGTTTTAGAATAAAACAAACGACATATTTTTCATGTAACTTAGCATTTAAAAATTGTAAAATACTTGAAAATGTTTCGGGATCGGTGACATGTGTCTTCTGTTGCAATATATTTGCTTAAAAATGTAAATATATTCGTTTTCCTTTGTAATTATACAAGTATGACGAAGAAAAAAGACAGCAATTTAGTATACACTTTTATCTGACAAGGATACGAATATAAATTTTTGTCAATGTCGTTTATATAATTATATTCGAAATTCTGTTTGTTGTTTTTTACAATAAAAAAATATATATACTTATCATTGTTGTTTGTTTGTTTTTTTCTATTGTTTTGCTTCATATTATTTTGATGAAATGTGACATGTAGGTCACGTTTCACGTGACCTTGGCGAACTTTGTTAATTTCTAAATCAGTTAACAACTTTACCTAAATTTCCGTAGTAATAATTAAACATTCATTAATAAAATCAACTTTTCGGTTTTATATATCACCTAATATTTCGTTGGACAACCAACCTGTCTAAATTTCCAGTAAAAGTAACTAAAATCATGGCTTTCAGCTGAAAATTTTTTTTCTCAGTCTACAGTAGAACATCCTATAACTGCCACTGACTGATAGTATCCTCAATTTTTTACGATATAAAACTACAAATATAGTTATATGCGTAGTATCTATCCCCAGTAGAAAAACTGGATAAAAAATCACGTCTTCTTTATTCTGTTTCTCCCCTAACGTTTCGTCGGAAATACGAGGGGAGGTAGATACCCTGGTATATTAGAAATAATAGATTCATATTCCGATTTGACGGCATTACTTGTCGAAACACACATGCGAGCACACTTACACTCACGCGTGGGTTTACACGCGAATACGTGGGCAAAGTTCCGAGACATATTGGAGAGATTGAATTTAATAAATATGTTCAAGAACTTTATCCTTAAGTACACGCACGACAAAAGGAACAAATTCTTGTTTTCAAGTAATAAAAGTTTCACCGAGTTCGCGAAAGTTAGCAAAATAGATCATTCGCGTACTTTAAAATGACTTGCGACAAAGTGAATTGCCGGGCAACGGCGGGCGAAATAATTGTTCCAAAACGCATACCCCTTTTCAAGTTAGACGCGGCAATCACAACTGACGAATAAATATTTGCCCAATGCGCGCATTATACCATCTATGTCCAACTACTCGAATCATGTTTCATTTTGCAAATACGTGTTTACGTATGGAATCAGCGAAGAGTTGTACGCCGGGAGTTTCATTTGTCAATCAACCGCGACACATAGTGGCGCGGTCGGCTACGACTTGCGTAAATAACGCTGTCAAAAGAATTGCACTTAGTGTAACGATTCGCCGTTGTTGTTGCCGAAATTCATAACGCCGCGGCAAACAATCGAGTGCCAGCGAGTCGTAATTAACGGCAACAAAGCGCGCGTCATCGACCGAAACGTCGAAGGATAATTGGCGCCGAAAATTTCGCCGAAAGAGTTCGCCGGTTCGTCCCATTAAAATTCATCGTCCTTAAATACTTGGCAAGTCTTTCGCAAATTAGATTGAATCGTTTGAGTCGCCGACATGCCGACTCCGGATAAAGTTTGGCGTTAATCATTTTATCTTTATGAATCTCAATAAATTAAGGGGCCGAAAGCGAGGCAAAATGGCGGACCGGACATAGCAATATTTTTATGCCATATTCTTTGGCCTGTTGGCTGCTTCTATTAAGTTTATACACACGGTATTGGAGAGTTCGCCAACTTCCCAAGCACCGAAAGTTTTATCCGTAATTTATGAGGAACAACTTTGCCGCGACAAAGGTAACGGAATCCCGGATTCGCGCGCTAACCCTTTATCGCCGAATCACTCGCGAGCGACCTCTTCCGACGTCTTCCTCAGTTTCATTTTTAACGCCAGTTGTCGATTTTCATTGTTGACCAGATATTTACTGGGAATGCTCTTACGTGAATAAACTGTCAAAGTTTCAAGGCTGGTCGGACTGAGATAAAGCGAATTTTGTTTAAGATATTTTCTCCTGATTCTCTATTATTATTATTTTTTATTTGAAGTTAAGGCATATTTACCTTGAAAAGTATTGACTCTTATATTAAATTTCGTCGAAATTCTTTAATTTACCATTATTGTGATTGTATTGAAAAAACTGATCACGTAAAGTTTAAGGTGATTGATTATGTATTATTACCAGATTAGTGTTTTTTAAATAATATTGTCGAATCGAATAACTTTACAATATAAATATTATTTATCTATTTTCTTATTTTGGAAAAATGTTGTGTTGTTCAAAAAGTTGAAAATGTATAGTTGAAAATGCAAAGGTATATTTTGCACTAAGAGACATACAAAATTTGTAAGGACTTTTACGCCTCCCCCTCCCGCGCAGAAAAAATCGTGTGGCTCGACGTGTGGATACCCCTATCCACACGTTGAGCCACACGTTTTTTTCTGCGCGGGCTTTCCGAAATGCGAACGAAATTTCTCGTATAAAGGCCGTGGAAAGTAATATTTTTCTATAACTCTATAGTACGAAAAAATGGCGTTTTCCCTGCACGTACGACAAAAAACGATAATCATACTTCGATAATTAATTAAATGGTTGTCAAATGAATTGTTCCTGAAATTAATGAATCACAATCTAAATATCAGCAATCTGATCGCTTTTGTCACGGAGTTTAAAATATTGATATAAATGAGCGTAATCGACGTATACGGGAAACATTGGTAATATATTAATAGATAACTTGAGGTCGCTGGTATCGGTAAATAAATAACTATCGTGCAGTCATTTCACGAGCGATGTAAAACACTTTGATGCGTGCAATTACGTTATTATACATTATTGATTAGTTTCGATGGCTGTTCACAATTCCGCAGCAACGTCAATTATCGAATATTAATAACGCGAGTGCACTTTTTTATTTCCGTACGTACGAAAAAGGTGGACGTACAGTTGTTCGGCAAATTAATTGAAAAGGTGTCTTTAAAGTTAAAATAACTTGACTTTTCCGTTGCTCGATTCGTTTATCAAAGCCCACTGTCTAAACAGTCGCGAAATTAAAACGCGCGCGTCACGCGATACTCGACAGCGAGCCATAAACTTAATTGAAGCGAAGAGAAACTTTATAATTCAACGACGTCGATTCGCACGTATTTTTGCGCGGGAAACCAAGTTCCTTTTTCTTTTTCGCGTTGCGATTTTCGCAAATTTTCGAAGAGATAAACAAGAAGTTCTTTTTTTGCGTAATACAGTTAACTTTTAACTTGTTAAAATTGTTGACAGGAAGATACTTTATCTGTTAACAAGTTGACCTTAGTCTGTCTGTTTTGTGATTGGTCGAGTGAAACACGTGACAAATAATGCAAAAAAAAATGTTTTTAAGTGTGTATAGTATAAACATTAAATTCTAACCGATGAAATTGTTTTAGATACAAAATTGATTGATCTCATTGTTTTTTGATTCGAAAATTAATTTTAACTTAACGATATATGAAATTTTATATTAGATCATTTCTATAATGATTACTTTGTTTTTTTTTTTTTTTTTTTTTTTTAAAAAACTGTTGCTGTTTCTTATTACCTTCTCCGCGCCCAGGTGACCCACCTCCACCTCGTATGCCACCTTGTGCTTGACATAAAATAAATCTTACGTCACCGTTGTGAGTCTACTACAAACCCAGTCTGTTCTATCACTGTA
>JABFOV010004874.1:0-13079 GCA_022817685.1 Aradophagus sp. ZL-2020
TAGCGAATATATAGTGATGACTTATATTTATTTTTATTGATCGATAAATGGAAATTATATTCTCGAGACATATGATTTGAAGAAACTTTTCTTTTCTCTTTACATTCAACAAATGTAATAATTTTGCAAAACAGATTACACTATTAAAAGTATATAATATATATTCAAATTGTATATGCTCCGAATTTCAATAAAGATCAATTAAAAAGGACTGCTCGAGAGGCGTAATTGCGACAAATGTAAGGAAATTGAACTCGTCGCAGTTCACCACCTAGAAGGTATCATATATTCATTCGACCCTCTTTCTTATCGCGTATTTATTTTCGTACGTTATCAACGCTTCGTCGACAGTCATTTCGTCTTCGGTGTATCTCACTTAATATGAAAGTCCCTTCCGTTGCTCAAGTTCACCTTGTCTTCTAACTCTTGTCAAGCAATCTTATCATTTATTTTTTCTCCGTATACGTAAATCCATGACGAAAAATCAAATAGATTGTACAACTGTAGAACTGTCTGGGTGATTCGGAAAACGACAAAAACGGCATACCTTTTTTGCGATATCTAAATGTATCAATTGCTCGCAAAAGATGGCGAGACAAATAAACAAAGCCGCGGACAAAGCGGCAAAGCGGGGACAAAAAGTCCTCGGCCTTCGGCATAATTAATTTAAACGCTGCAGTGACGCGACAAAGGCCCGTCCGTAACCGTGGTCGCGTTTATGGACGAAACGCGTGCGCGTATTATTGTGCAGCGTGAAAAAGGTAATTAACTGCGGTGTCTGAAAACCAGAGGTCGGTTAACAAGACCGACCTTCTCAAAAAAACACTTTTGTATCAGAATGTAAAATCCGGAGGTGTTATCTTTTATCACCATTCTTTGATGAATTAGTTTGCATCATATAGTGAATTTCATAAGAATGGTGAATCGTGAAGTTTGTTTAAGATATGTCGAATTTTGATAAAAGGGATTTTATTTGCATTCAAAAAACAAACGTTTTATTTTAAAACAATTTTGTAACAACTAGTAAAACATTCATATGTTTTTCAAATTTCAGTATGTAACGTTTTTATGGGAAAAAATTTTTTTCTTAGTTGGAAATACCTAGAAGAGAAAGAAGAAAATGATTAACGTTTATACCTATTCAATACATGTTAACATATTAAACATTTAAATATTAAAATGAATTTAAGATTGGAGAGAATTCGGATTTTTTTTAATAAGAGCGTGTTAATAACATGACATGACAATCATTTAAATAATTTTGTATTCTTATCATGAAAATTTTACGCAATCTTTCAAGTACAATCAATATTTATAGTTTTGTACGTGAGATAGTTTAATTGGTGTTCGAATCACGCGCGTTTCTTGCTTCGAATAACTAGCCGAACGCATGCGCGCTCCCGTTTTGTCGCGCGGTCTTTTCAACGTTCGGTGCAACAGCATTTTCAAACGGCCCGCGTTATGGCACGGTTCCGCATTTTCTGAATATTTATATGCGTCGATGACGTGTAACACGACTCGGTAGACATAATCGTTTTTCTCTTTTTTATTTCCTTCGACTTTTTTCTTTGCGGTTTTGCGGCGTTGTGTAATCAACCTTGGGTCGTTTGAACGACGTGTAGTTTTACGGGAAATGCACGTAGAAGTATTACGGGCGATGCTTATCGATTAAATATTTTTTTTAACTTTCATGTCTGATGATCTTTTTCTTGCCGACTGTTGTACACTGATTCAGACTTGTCAGGCAATAGACATTCTTTGATTTCTTTTCAAATTTGCAGAAGGTTATGTAACAATCTTGACGGTTTTAGAAATGTTGGAGATTGAGATGTAATGGAAATATGTGATCATTCTATGCAATGATATATATGTAATTTACTTATTACATATAATAAGTAAATTTTCGTTTCATTTTTACTAGATACAGCTATCTGAACTAAGAAGTCTAGTATATTTTAATATTTTACAATTGCAATATTCACAAAAAGTATTATAGCTATATTTATTGCATCCATCGTGTCATAAATGTATATTCTAGTTAATATAATAATGTTTTTTTTTTTACATCGATTTACATATAATTATCGCAAAGTATTTTTTTTTTTTTTTTTTTATTCCGAGTCAATTAATTCAAGCATTGGTGGTTCTTGCACGAATGTTTCCGAACTTAGCGGGCGTCTTCGTGCAGCGTTCGCGCAAGGCAGCGCGCGGTCTAATTGATTGCGAAAAGCATCGAACAAATTTGCTTGCGCGAAACGTTGCGAAATGCACTTCTGACAATGGCGGTCTGGGGATTGTGTAAGGAGCTCATATAACGAACGAAAGAGCGAACGAATGAACGGCGGACTGTTCCGGTTGGGCGATCACGTGGACCAGATCACTCACGGCTACTGAGCGGTATTAATAATTCGCAACGATACGCGCGCAGACGACGTAAGCCCGTGCACGTGCACGGATTGCACCCACCCACTCGCGTCTTGGTATAATGCCATTTTGCTCGCAAATTGCCCTGGTTAATGCATCGAGGTGCAACTTTAATGGCTGCTCTAACATGGCCCCGCGATGTCCCGATTTTAATGCCTCCGAACATTAGCCAGGATCGAAACGCGCTTCATTTTTCACGCCCCCGTTTTCAGCGACTTTCCAAGGATTTCGCATGAATTTCAAATCCGATGACCGAATTTTCGGTACTTTCGTTGTTCTGCGGCAAAAAAGGATCAGCGAACGGTGAACGACAAAGTCTGTGGAAAGCAGACATAACTTTGTTTATTATTATAGTAACTCGGAGTTGTAATGTTTAACCTATAAACAAGCTTTGAATATTTGTGGGCCACGTGATTTGTTTGACTTTTTATTTTACCGTTTCAGAAACTTTCAGCAAGCCACGACCATTTTCATAATCAATGAAAAGTATCACTTTCTTTTAACAATTTTATTAAATCACGCAGCTTATATATTTGTATTGATTATTAGCCAAAAATTTTATTATTATTATCCAAAAAAATCCAATCATAGTGAATTTACATTTTGTTTAATTCAATGTTTAAAATACTAAATACAATTTTCCAAAATTAGTAATATTTCTAAAAAATAAGTATTGATTAACAAGTTTTAATTAATTTGAGATTGTCCAAAAAATGTATGGTTTTTTACTGTGAGAAAAAGTTCATTTTTTACATTACCGTCAGAAAATTTCAAAACAAATTACTGAAATTGTCATACATACACTGATAAAGCGAAGTAGTTAAACTTAATTAGTAAGTCACACAATCTACATCTATCGAAGTAATTTATCACCTCTTGAGGTGTTAAAGGAGGTGTGTAGTGCTATACCGCGCAATATTGGTTATGATCGATAGTGCGCACTGTTTCATTGCGCACCGTCTTAGTACGCCAAAAGAAAATAATTGACCACGATAATTGTAGATCGCTTGAATTTTATTACTTCGGTTTCTCCGGGTATTTTATTTGAAGCTTCCTGATTTATTACTCACAGTCGTCTTTTCCTAAATTAGATATAAATCTTTAGCTCGCATACATCACGATCAAATTGTAGATGATAGTATTAATAAATCAATATCCAAGTCATGCATTCTGTTCCAATATCCATTTCGCAATTACAAATGTAATCTGAATGGATTTTCTTAAAATTTTACTGTAATATAAAAAGTTATTCTTCCTGAATCCCCGAGTTTTTAATTTCGAACCATAAACTGTCACCGATTAGAATTCCGAGATGGTTACCGCGGCACTAAAACGTGTTATCAGCCATAAAAACGTACATTTATTTTTATACCCTTTGTCTCGCGTTAAAGAGCATTAACATTTACTACTTTAGCATCAACCCAACCCATGTAACGGTTTGGGGTTAGAATACGTACACCCCCTCCTCTGTGTTGTTGCCCTTGCAAACCGCGACTGCCGTTGCAAAATGACGGAACGAGGCGTGTGTGAAATGTTTTGTCAATGCGCGCTGCAAAAAGTGACACAAGATCGGCGGGAGTGCGACCCACTTTATGGTTAATCGAGATATTATTGCATGCCGGTCAGCGTCTCGGCGCACTTGGCCCCGAGCGAAAATTTAATTGCGCATGAATGCGGCCGCACATCACTCCCGCCAGCTTATAAATGTTTCATGGCGACCGAGCGGTACTGAAACGGAGGCTCCGTTTCCGTTTCAGGTGAGTGCAATGACCATTGAAAACCACCTACCGAATTTCGCGCGTCCACCGAGACCTTGAATCAAGTGCCAAATAACACTTACGTAAGGGACGCCCGACTCACTTGCAATGCATTCAGTGTGAGCTGCCGGAGCGTCAATTTGCATTATTAAGAATCCATTAATAGGCGTTCAGCAAGGTTACCCCGGCTCTACCGACTGCGCCAAAATTTCAGACATTCTTCTTATTGCCGCGATTGTGCGATTCTATTCAAGTTTTTTAAGAAAACTATCATAAATGCAATGTTAATTCGACTAATTAACGGACAATGAATATAAAAATCCGCAATTGTGATTTTTGTGGAATAGAAAAGGGAGGAATGGAAAAAGAGATAAAAATCGTTCTTTGTAATATCAAATGTGTTTCAAATATTTGTACACTGATAATGTCGTGGTGATAATTTGAAATTTAATTAACGAAATTTTAATTCCCCGCTCGTTTATCTAAACGACTGTTTATCCAAGATTTTTAACAAGTTTTGCGCTTATCTGTAGTAGTAGTAATAATATTGATATAACATTATCTTGGAAGAAGTGACACTAATCATGTGGAGTATCTGTGAACTGATCAGTAAATAAGTATTTAAAACAAATTTGATTTTTATTCCGCGACCATTCATGGTTTTTTTTTTTCTCATTGAGCAACTGCGGGACAATAGGAGCGATGTAGTTTTTTTTACTCTCATGGAAAAAGTGGAATACCATTTAACACAGTAGCACATCGAGATCTGTTACATGAATTTCACTCTTTTCTCCGTAGGTGGAATATAACACTTGAGTTTCTTTTTAAAAGTAACGTGGCATTGAGAAAATGATATCATAAACATTTTAGAATGCGAAATTGTATGTTCTTACAATATGTATCTCTAACTTCTTAAATATTTGACTTTTTCAAACAAGCTTTTCAAATTCTATTGAATTTAAAAGCAATTTATTACTGAAAAAATTGCTATTCAAAATAGTCAGTTCTATTATTTTAACGATTGATTTTAATTAATAAATTTAACTCTTTAGATAATTAGACTAATGGTCACTGAAAATGTTATTATCATATTACAGTTGACCAAGAAGCAAAAACTTGTGACAATCAGCAATACTGACAGCTGAAAAGGCAAGAAATCGTTGGAAAGAAGGCTGAAAAAGGGTGATTTTTTTCTTGATTCCTGTTTCGTTACGCGATTGTCATGGCGCGCTCATTTAGCGCGTGGCACGTTCGCGCGACAAGAAATGCAGGAAGCAACAGTTGACATCGTCGCTGGCGACTTGTAACGCGCTGCCATGGTTAACGAACCGAACTTACGAAATTGCTTGGGAAAGAAGTGTGGCCGATCAGTGCAGACGCGCCGTGCAAGCGTTTTCCTTTTCGCGCTAACGTCATTTCCGCTTTGCGCGCATTCTTGTCCGCTCGAAAAACCCTACTTCCGACGAGCTTCTTACCGCGGGATTCCAGGTAACGAGCTCGCGGTCGTGCTTTTTCATCGCCGATTTAGCGAGGACACTTGATAAATGACACTTCTTCTACGAAGTCGCACGGAAGAAGCGACTTCTTACTAGACAACGCAAATGCATAATGATCTTCTTAATAATTTAAAATTTTTCGCACGTATTAATTTGTCAAACAAATTTTTTGGTGACATTAATTCTTTGCAGCTTTTCAAGTACACTGACAGAAAAATATGAAGCTCCGGCAACTACTTTGACGGTTGTTGAAAATCGTTAATTAAACAAACAACACATTTTGTTTAAAACAGCTAGATTCTACTTTACTTAACAAAATTCTAATTAAAAAAATAATGTATATAGTTGGCTTAACAATGAAATATTGTTCTGTGTATTCAACTGCGAATACAATTGAGACCAACTGTAAGTTGATTGCGCACCCCATCATTTTTTTCAGTATAAAGACAAAGATATTCATTTTGGATTGTTCATTAATCTTCGAAATTGTAGGTATTGGATACTTATAATCATTATATTTGTATACTTATCCTTATCAAAATTCCCTTGAAATCTCAAAGTCAAAATCGCAGTACCGAAAATGGTCGTACGAAAACAGTCGGCCGGATAAGATTATCATAAATATGAGAGAATACAAAGCAACTCTTTTAAGAGGTGCAATATTTTGGCTTACTCCACGTACGATTGGTCGAGTTTCTCGCATTGTTCGTGGCCGAAACTGAAGGCCAAAATGAGGCAACATTAATGCCATTCGGAATGCTTATTTGATCGAGCGAGTCGTTTTTAACGGTTTAATGCGACTCGCGTGTTCACCGGGCCTTCCAATTGTCCTTTCTTTGGTCACGGGTTTGTCAATTTGTTTGTCTGCAACGTTTATTGTCACGTATCGAGGCAAAGGTGACTCGTGCCGATTTCATGACACGAAAAGTGTTTCGATTCTCAGATAATAACCGTCGTAAAATTCACGACTGAAAGTTGCGGAATATATTATTTTGACATTGGCCATGCAAATGGCGCGGAATAAACTTTATTCGCATTTTCAACGAAAGTTTGCGGTACGTGTGAAATGACGAAGCAAAGAACACTTTAAAAGTTTAGTTTGATGCATAAAAACAGAGTGCGTGTATTTTTATGACCGCGTAATAATGGATTACGTTTATGAGTTGCTCACAAAAATGTAGGTTTGGTGTTACTGAAGTATACTGGCAGTTTTCTTTAAATGGGGCACTTCTTATCACGTTCAAACAGTCATTCATTTATTTTGACTATGAAAAATCTGTATTTTCTTCATTTAAATTCAATCTTGTTTTTTTCTTTATTTTATTTATTATTGTCTTGAACAATGAAATTATATAATATAATTGTACTTTAAAGTTTAAAAATTCATTTCGCGTGTTATTTTATAATAAAAATAAACAAATAATTGTTTTGTGTTACAAAATTAGTTTTATTGATGAAAACCATTGATACCCGATATGTAATAAATGTTTATGTTATATATTTGTCCGGATCAAATTAATGATCAAGTAATAATAAAAATATATTCAATTTCGGTCCCCACATTCCGGGAATCTATAACTTCACATCAACTGTTGAAAACTGTAATAAAATTTAAGGTCCCGTGAATTGTGGGTGCTAACTTCACACGAGTAATTTGCACTGGTATTGTACGAATTTTCACGACCCGAGGGACAATGCGCCGGGGCATTGTATTCTGGCGGTGCATGCGCGCTGCTCGCTCAGATCCTGGTTGCTCTTCCGGCCTAGCAGGAATCGGCCGACTGCACTTCCTCCTGATTGGATCCGCACGTTTAGCTCAGAGATCGGCAACCGTTAGACTCTCGCTGTTCGCGCCGCGATTCGGCCGCATCATCTTGCGGTTGCGGACTCAACAATGTTCAACAAATACTTTTCTCAAACGCGTCGACTTTCCGCTTGCCGTAAACGTTTCACGAAACAGAAAAAACGGGAAACGGTCATTTTTGACCGTTTGATCGTCAACATTTTACGATGCTCTGGTTTCGCGGAGTTTTGCTGTTCGTAAATCGTTCCTTGATAAGTAGTAAATCGTAAATTTATTGGACTTTGAGGTTTTTTATTTATTTTGTATACTACAAGTAGTTTTATCATTTTGTAGTTTTATTTATATATTCTTTCATTTTTTCATTAAAAAATTGTTATTTTTATTTCTTTGTTCTATCCGAGTCAAATAATCGGAATCCTAACATCATACATAAAAAAAAAATCCAATTTACCCGGCCATTTTGAATGAAATAACGCGGATTTTTATTCCGCTTCAATCTTTCTTTCTCGCTGAAACACGAACCACTTCCATTAACGTAACTTAAAAATCATCGTCCGTTTAAACTGTTGATTCATTAAAACCCCATTCCCATGGCTTTTCTCATTGTCCGGGCTATTTTTACGCAATCACAATCGCCGATCGTAACGCCGCGTTACGCGAGCCTCTCGCTCTCGCGTTTCGAAAAGCCGGCTGCGTCCATTTTCGCGCAACAACTTTCGTCACGAAATCAGTTCAGCCTCCAACTTCCGTTTTCCCTCGCTCGATTTTCGGACCTCGCAATTAGTTCTACTCGGGCAAAGTGGTTTTGGCCTCGAGAAAGTTTCGCAGACCTTTATTTCCTATTCGTTAGCCGAGGCGAAAAAGCGTGAAATTCATACACAAGCGCGGCGAGCAACAAATGAATGGCACGGCCGGCAGCGAACGCCAGTAAGCAAAGCAAATGAGAATGGAAGACTACCTTTTGCTCCGGTGAAATCGTCCGCGAGGTTAACCCACGGCAGTCGGCCCCTTCGCCGCCCCGCAGCCGCGTAAAAACGCGCGCGCCTTTTTTGCGCTCGTTTTCTCCCGGCCGGAAATGTGGCTTTTATTGAACGCGGCGCCGCATCGAAAGCGAACTGATTTTCACGTGGCTTTGCAAACAAACGCCGACGATTATCCCGGGTCATCAATCTTCGTTTCCAGGCGACGCCGGAATCGACGTCATTTTTCCCGGTCGAGCGCGAGAGAGCGGCCTTCCGTGCGGCAAACATTCGCGAGAGACGCTCTCTTTACGCTTTGCGAGGCGTGAGCGAACAGCAACTTCAAAGCGTCGGAGCGTCAAAACTTTGTTCACGAGAAATATATATATGTATGTGTATTTGTATACATTTTTTGCACCTTCCTTTGTTTCACGTCGAGCTGCGTCTTTTCGTTTCATTTCATCGAAACGCCGATAAACTGTTTCGTGATCACAGCGCTCGATTGTTTTTTTGTTTGCAATCGTTACCGTCGAAACAGAATAACTCCTGTATCGAAGCCGGAATTTGTCGGTGGTTGCGAGAAACTTATTGTTATTGCAAAATTGAGTCGCTCCGCTGAGGATTGCCGAGTTTTACAACTCCTTTTGCAATTTTCTCAGCGAAATTGGTTTCTTTTTCAGAATTGCTGATGAGTCGCTTCAGAGCTTGGTCGATAAAATCATTTCTATGAATATTGTGCTTATTGTTACTTGATTTCATTAAAAAAAAGTGGACAAAAGTAGTTGTTTAATGATTTTAAGGCGAAATGATTATTAATTGTTACAATTTATGTTACGAAGATGAGGAAGGTTAATAAATTTGAAATAGCTTATCGTATTTAAAATTTATTGTAATTACATTAATTGCAAAAATTTTGTTTTTTTGTTTTTTCATAATTTATTTATATTCAGAAATAGTTAGATCGATGCATTTTAGATAGACTTAAAGAAATAGTTTCTTAGATAGGATTTCAAGATATTGCAATCATATTACTAGCTATCCAATCAATCAAAGTGAAGGTTACGTTTATAATATCATTTCGGTCAGCCTTTTAAAGAAGAAGGCTAATGGCAATTAGCCTTTTCGTAAATTTATGACATTTCTGTTTTTTCTTAAAATGTAATTTAAAAATAATCTAAATACACAAGGTACAAATTACGATTAAAAAAGTAAAATTTTGTAACGCGTTTCTGTTTACATGAATGTGTGAAACAACATCAAAAACATTTCTGAGGTTTTGTGTTGCTTATCAAATTTCGAGGTGCATTTCATGCAAAACGTTTATGCAAAACTTTGCAATAGTGTGCAAAATTTTGCATGCAATTCAAATAGATCTTCAATGCATTTCGTAGAATTGTTAGTTTATATGGTAAATGTTTTTCAGTCGCAAGGGTACTTTAACGTTATTATTTCTTTTTTTTTTTATATATTTATTGAAAATTTGTTACGGGCCATCGTATTACATTAAAAAAAAAATCTCAATTTCAAATGTCACGGAATGTGAACAATAATCTATAATTAAATCGGCAGGTTGCACGGTTTTGATATTTTTCCTTGTGCATTGAGATTGACAATCACGTAGCACGAGCAATACAAAGCATCGCTTGATCCCGAGTAACGTGAGTTACCGGTCATGCGAGGCAACGCATCGCGAAACGCGCTTTGTCACAACCATTCCTTCCAGCTTCGCTGCTCATTCAAGGAAAATTATTTGTAAAATAATCCGGAAGTGATGATTACCTTAATAAAGTTCTGTCCAGCATTTCAAATTTATTTAACACGTTTGCATTTATCTAGCAAAATACATGCCACTTCTTCTTTGTCAATTTTTTATTCTATTTTATTTTATTTATTTTATTTATTTATTTACTTATTTTATTTTGTTCATTTTTTATTTTATTCTAGAAATAAAAATTTCATCATAGTTAGTAACTCACTTCATTTAATCTTTTTTTTTTTTTAAGATGTACATTTTATTTGGTATATTTGGTAAATGACTTAATATGGTCATTACTATTATACTTTATGCTCATTATTTATTATTATAAATATAACTACCACTGCGGCGAATAAATATTTGCCTTCCATTAAAATTTCTAATAAATCGTGAGTGAACAACTTATTTGCAACTTGCAAGTGCTCATGTCGTATTTTTCACTCTCTCGGTGATAAAACAGAACACATGACGGCATCATCCGATTGGTTGACGTCATGGAAGTGGTTGCTATGTATTTAAATGAAACCCAATTATAGCACACAATTTCGTTTTATTATTCTTCAATAAAATTTTCCTGCAAACGATATCCATCATAAAACTAAACATTTTCAAATGTAAATTTGCGTCCGAGGTTCAAATGATCATTTACTTGAATATGAATTTGAGTAACCTATGTTAAAATAGTGAGTTCAAATCGTTCAATCGATAGTAAAATAATGAGTCGAGAAATTCTTATTGTTGTCAAAAGTTGTTATTTATATATTTTTTCTGAACATAAAGAATTTTGTAAGTATTGACATTCGAGGATTAGTTGCGAGCAGCACTTAATCGAGATTCGCACACGAATTCCCGTTTTCGTAAAGCTGCATTTCTGAAATTAAATAAATAATGAAGGCAAACGAGTTAAAAGCTTTCGCTGTCTAATTTAAGTTGCCGTGAACGACGCGAAATTGGCCTTCTAGGCGAATAAGTATTTCGAATTCATTTATTACGTGTACGTATTTGTACTTTACTCAACATCGCGAGTGCAAAAATTTGGCGCGCTCTGCGGGATCCATTTATACCCCACGTAATTACACATACGCTGAAGTTCTAATTAGTGTAACGTCACCTTCACACAAATGGCCGCGAAACGAAATCCACCGACCATCTTTATTTGCACAATTGACTGCGCTATTTTTAAATAACCCTTGTTGCCCGAATAAAGAATCGAAACGAGGCTTTGTTTCTCGCGCAACAACGCGAAGCAATTTCATTTAATGCTTTCCATTGTTCGGCGCGACAAAAACTGACCTTCTCTCGACGAATTGACAATTCCTCGATAAAGTTCGTCTTTCATCGTATGCGCTTTCTTCTTTGTGATTTTGTTAAAATTTACCAATGCCAATATGTGTGATTCCAAGATGTCGCGACAGGATGTCGTTGAGTCATCGATGTTTGTTGTCTCGCTGTTGAACGTCGAAAAACTTAAATCTTTTTAAAAATAAATTTATTCATAAACTGATCGCGCAAATTATTGAAAATAGTAATGTCAATGAGAAAAGAGCTTCAATTAATTCAGATAAATCAATTGGTTAATTTTTTATTGAAATTTCTCGAATCGCCTGCAATTAAAGGTAATTATGTTTAAGATTTCGATTGTTAAAAGGTATCGTTCACAATGTTGATAATTGATCGATTCCTACGATTGTTCCATTGTTTATCAAAGCTATACTTGATAGTGTTTCGTTCGTTTGAAGAATGAAATTATCTTACTGGACTGTTTTCTGTTTAGCAAAATCGATTCCCAGAAGATCCTTAAAAATTCGCAGCAAACTTTTGTGATTCTCATTCAAGTACCACGGGATTCGAATCCAATTGGGATAAGTTACTTACTTCCGGTGCAAGATTATCGTTGCGTTTACCACCCCCATTTGAACATAATTATCGTTGTTATTGACGTCTTTAAAACCACAGAAAATTGTGCCGACCTTTGCTTCGAGTCGCAAAATAAAAAATTTCTTACCCGCGTGACTCACGATCGCTCGGCGAATTCGCTTTGCAAAAAAAAAACAACGTCCGGTTAGTGGTTCGATAACTGTTTTGATTACTTTTTTTCTTTTAAACGGAAAAATAACATTGTACAAATGGGACTAGATAGATTTGTTGATGCAAAAATTTTAAATAAGATCTCGCACGAATCACGCAGGTCTTGGCAAAATAAATTTACTACTACGCACATTTTTTAGTTTTATTTTCAGTTTTTTTGTCTTAACAATGACCTGTAGTTAATAACACTTGATATGGAATACTTTATATACAATTTTATAAATTGTAAAAATATGTTAACGATATTTTAAAAACATGTTATTGAATACGCAATACTAATAAAATATTTTCTTTCATCTGTTTCAGGTCAGTAAAAAGTTTTAAGAGTCTACTAACTTTTTCGGATCCTAATTTGATAGCATTATCATCAAGCTTCGCGAACTGTGAACTAGGGTAAGCTTGATTTTTGCATTTCAATAACCTGCCTAGTGAACCGCGAGACTGAACAAATTTTATTTAATCGTTTCCGATGTGAATCTGTTTGCATGCTTGTTGATACAGTTCTGCGTTTTAGGAAAAGTTAAGTCAAACGTGCTTCGTTTTTTTTTTTTTTTTTTTTTTTTTTTTTTTTTTTTTTTTTAAAGTTTTTTTTTTTTTTCTACTTTTTTTTTTATTTCACAAAAGAAATTTTTAATTAAAATATTATAACTTTTCTCTTATACTCCACCTCGACCCCACGGAACCCCTCAACACCTCGTCTGCCGTCTTTCTTTGGAAAAAAAAAAATCTCTAGACATACTGACTGATGTTATGTGTTTGCTCATACACAAGACAATAATAATAGGAATAAATAAT
>JABFOV010004875.1:0-13078 GCA_022817685.1 Aradophagus sp. ZL-2020
CATGTGTGTAAAACCAGTGTCGGAAATAAAAATGCATATCAAGCGAAAAAAGGAACAGGCAGAAACGAAGACAAAAGGATGGAATAACGGCAACTTAAGCGTTCCCATTTGGCTAGTGACTTTCCAAGCGTTTCTTTTTCCCGACGTTGAAAATTAAGGTGAAAGGTTTTTGTCAATACCGAAGCTGCGATATCAACGTTGCCAGACTAATGTATTTCGTAGTGTATCATGTATTTGAAACATATATTTTGGTGTGAAATAATTATGTGTCTGCGCTTACGATTTTCATAGGGAAATAAATTACATTTGCGTCTTCGGATTTCATCGCGAAATAAGTGTCGCGAAAAATTACTTTGGTTAGCGAACTTATCGGTAAATAAGTGACGTGAGACCCATTTTAGTTAAAGAAAAGTTTAAAGTTTTTTTAGAATAAACCTTGTTGACTGCACAGAGGTTTTTATTCCTTTTATTATTTCTGTTGTATATGTGCTATAATAAGTCAGGTTAAAAATACAAATGTTCATGTGTAAAATATTTGAGAAAAAATTAAGATTGAAAAATAAATTAAAACCAGTTATGTATATCTTACTATATTTTTTGGTTGAATTTATTTTATTTAGTAAAATTAATTCAAGTTTATGTAACTCAAATGAAAATTGAATGAATTCA
The DNA here is from genome assembly GCA_022817685.1 of Aradophagus sp. ZL-2020. Classification (NCBI taxonomy): domain Eukaryota; kingdom Metazoa; phylum Arthropoda; class Insecta; order Hymenoptera; family Scelionidae; genus Aradophagus; species Aradophagus sp. ZL-2020. Next base: position 670 of record JABFOV010004875.1, read on the forward strand.
AGTATATTTATGAGCCGAATCCTATTAAATTTATACATTTAAAAGCACTGTGGTAACACCACACGTCATTCATGTTAGACTAATAAATTTATTTCCTGTACAGTCAACATGATTTCCTTTCTTGTTTTAAGTCTAATGACGGATGACAAAAAAGTTGCAGGAACTTTATTGTTTGACAAAGTGAGGATTAAGAATATATATAAATTCTTAGCTGAAATACATTTTGTTATTACCATAAGAATTTTTGATGAGATAAATATATGTTGACTGTAATAACGAAAAAAAAAAAAAAAAAAAACTACCTGATGCTACTTTGCGACCACAGAAAACGCGTAGAGCAATATGTTTTTACAGTAATTATTCAAATATACATGAATCTTCTATTCACTTTGTATTGTTTGAATGCAGAAAACTGAATGCTGTAAGTTTGTACCGGCGTAAAGTTTCTACCAGGGTAATTTATATAATTCAATATGAATATATTATTAAGCGTATAAAGTAATGACTACCCTGACTTTGTGAGACAATACAGTAATTGTATAAGTTAAAATATTTTTAATGGAATTTCTGTCTACCTGCTCCACTTTTATACAATTTAAGAACATTTTATCAACGGTATCCAAACTAGGATAATTTGTTTGTAATTCTTAATGCAATGCATTTTATTTTTGACATAAATAATCGCGTACAAAAAATTACAAACGAAAAGTTGAAACAAAACTCTATTCATTACCATCTCTTGTAAATCGAATATTTATTGATGACACGTCTTTACCAAATGTCTGAAATTATTAACCAAAATATTCTCATATCACTGGATTACAGAAAGGTTCGATGCAAGTGATGAAATAAAGCGATTACCCCTTCGATTTTTGTTTCGATGCAAAGAAGTCGTATCTCAATGGCTGGTTTCATTCGTAAGCCGAAAAACGACAAATCCCCGATAAGGCAAAAAAGACGAACGCAAACGAGCAGGCATTCACTGCTGAATGATGTGCTTGACACAGACCTTGCTCGAAAATTATTCGGTAACGGGAATCGTAATGCGCGAACCAACAACGAGCAGCTGCAAACTTCGAAAGCTCATTAGCATAATGACACGGCGAAACCACGGTAAATGCATCGGTTTTTTTTCGTTTGCCCGGAGATGCATGACAGCGACGCCATGCGCGGCGCCAGGCCAATGCACAAAAATATACGTGTATTTATACGATTTTATTTATAATTATACTCATGTTATATATATTTGCATTTGTATTTATATTTATATATTATATACTTTGGTATCGTTGAAAAATAAATCGTTATTAATATAGCGGAACGAATTTCGCGTCGCTACGCGGCGCACTTTGGTTTAGTACGTCTAAAGGGTATAATATTAAAACGTATTTGCTTTGACCTGCCAATTCCCATCAGAAAATTTATAATTATCGTTCGAACGTTAGGATATAATAGGCAGATACACAGGTAATAGAAGATGGACCGCGGGGGGCGTGAAGAGGAATTTAAGGGATGAAGTTGAAGACGACGAGAGACTCGACGAGACACACGAAGTTTTGTCAGGTTGACGGTAAGTCAACATTCTGCCTTTCCTTTTTCGTTCCTCCTATCTCTTTCTTTTCACTTTCCAATCGATTCATTCAACTTCCCAACGTTAGACTGCTCGTCGAGTCCAACGAGTCCGCAGCCCCCCGATAATGGTACATGAAACACTTTACATCATAAATGTAAACATCCGCAAATATACAATAATGCACAATTCCGGTAGAAAGAAATGTAAAACTTGGTAGAAGGTGCAAAAGTTGTTTGTTACGCGGTCGAAGTCAAAGGAGCCAGCTTCACTGCATCCGTCGCAGAGCTCGGTGAATATCTCCTCCTTCGTCTGACCAACGCCGTGGGTGCATCGATTAATCTGAGACGAATGTCCTTTAGAATAGTATGCGATCGGCGAGAAAGTCAACGTTAAGTGGCTTTCGGCGTGTTCGATTGATTATCCACCTTGTTGGAATGGTCCTGGGCTCAATTGCCAACTGAATTTCGATTGCAACTCCGTTGGTAAGATCGTTCATTCTCGTGGTCCAGAAATCGAACTGGCTTTTCTCCTTATCCAATTTCTTGTCTAATCATACTAACTGATTTTACCATCAACTTCCTAGATCTTGTTCTTTTATTCACGTTGGAAGTTCAAATACTTTGTTTCCCAGATGTTTGACTTCGTAAAGCTTATCCTTGTATTTCAAATTCCAACATCCTCGGAAATTTCAATCCATCAAATTTATCATCCTCTTAATATTACAACCAATTTATAAGCCGCATTTTACATCTAATCTTACTTACTCCTTTTACTATCAACTTATTAGACCTTGATTTGTCATAAATTTCAAAACTTCCAACATGCAATTCACAGTGCTTTAAGTACATTTTTTATTCAGAATTTCAGCCTTCTTTTGAATGTAATCCATGAAACATTTTCTGGTCCCGATGTTTATGAACCAATTTACGTGCATTAATATGAATTCAAAGCTGGAATTTGCGATGGCACTTGGACGATTCTTCCCCGTTGGATCAAACCAACGAGTGGACATCGATCAGGGACATTGAATGGGGGGTCTCTACGCGTGGATGTTGTACCGAAATTGACGAATGAAAAGACTATCGCCGTTCGTACCGCTCGCCTCAGCCCCCGGTTGGTTTAGACTGTAAACGCCTACGAGAATCGGAGTGAAACTAAAAGGAACTAAAGTCCGTCTCTGGCTGCATGTTGTGGCCGACCTGGGCGCCGTGCGCGGCACAGCAAGCCCGCGGCAAGGCTTGCCGCGACTTTGCCGGCCGATGCCTGCCCGCTGTTCGTGGCTTCCTCCTCTCAGTTGCTTTATTTCTTGATGTCCGTGACTTCCTGGCGCACTTTGTGCCCACGGAAGCTCGCCTGGATCTTAGTAGCGGCCTTGTTCAAGTCGGGGTCCGTCAGGTCGATGCCTTCGAGTTCGCTCAGGGCATTGTCGACCTGGAATTTAAATTCATGTCAGCTCGAGTGTTATAAATTACTCATTAAAACCATAGACATGACTAACTTTAACATTTGTAGCGCACAAAAGTTTGGTCGAATCAACAAAAACACTCCGTAGTTCAAACTATAATTTAGTTTAAATAAATATATAATTCCGATGAGCAAATTTAGCGTGTTGTTTTTTCATTTAAATCGTTCATTTATTGTAGCCAATTAATTTGTTAATTTAATTTCAGTTTATTATATTATTATATTATTGATAAACATGATTGCTATAATTATAAAAATGTTCAAATTAGTCGAATGTATGGTCAGTATTGCTGTGGTATACTCAGATCATTAATATCTGTGCAATCATACCATCTTTATTTTTTTTCGCCAACCGTGATTTTAAAACGAAATACTGTTGTTTGCAGTTGTGACGAATAAGAAGAGGAAGGTGGCATTTGAATTGGACGAAACAATGACAGATGATGGATCTAGGACGACGGTTGATTAGCAATTTGGGATCTGGTTTCGAAATTGATAAATACAACGTGGCAATAGATTTGATCAGTATTTATTGAACTATAATTAAAGTTCGAATTGGTGAACGTTTCAGAATTGGATTTATCAAATTTTGCTAGCCAGTTAGGAAGTAAATGAAGTGTGAAAAATGTGGGCATAAATAACGAAATCGACTGTGTTTTATGATAATGTTGTTGGTGCTACGGATACAAGGATTATGAAATTAGGAAACTCAACGAGGAGTAACAGCGGAGACTCAGTGCACAATGGATGAATTCGAATGGATTTGATACAAGCAATGGGTTTTACTGTGTAATTTTAGTAACAACCTTCTAAAAGACAATCGAGTTAAGTGCTCAATTTTTACTATCCATTAAATTATAACTACATTTTATTTTGAAGAATGCCTCTGAAATTTTGTTCCGCAAGAGTGGTATCACAATAAATTGTCTATTGATATTAAAATGAATTATATAATCAAATTAAATAAATGATTAAAAAATGCCATATGGTTAAAATACAATATTAAGAGAAAAACCACGACCTAAACTCAAAATAGTAATTCACTATTTTTCAGTTCTTTGATGGAAAAACATAGTGATGATTTTAAAAAAGAGAAAATGTATCCCGTGATTGAAAAATAACGGAGTTTATTTGAGAATTTACCAAGCGATATTTATATATATAACAATATTTAATCTTCATAAAAGTGAATCTCCGATCGATCGACTTTTTATTACTGATTGAAGACATTCTCTAACGAGTAATTATTTCTAAGTCATTCGAGACGAAAGTCGGCTTAACCTTTTCGGTCACGGTCACGATTTTCCGGACTTTTCGTGAGAATTGAAAGGAGCTGGCCAAAATGTGTATGCAATTTTAAGAAGATTAACGACAAAAAGTACGCCGTATCTAAACGTCAACTTATCCGGACGGCCTGTTTATTAACAAATAAAGCATTTTTAATAAGGCATTACCGCGAACAAATAAAGCCTCTTTATGTGGGCGGTCAACAAAACGGAAGCGCATTGAGGCTCGAGCAGAGCTGGGGATAAAGCGTGGGGGGACATATAAAAAACCGTAATACTTTATTTGAATTACCATACGGCGAGCTAATAACCGTCGGAACGTTGGCTTTTGTCTTGTTTCTTTTTGCCAAATTACCCGCTAAAGAAGCGCTCCGGCGAAGTATTCATAAAATTTACTTTAACTTTTCATAAAAGATTTAAAGTAGCGCCCTCACACACGCACACAATGCAGCCTTCCTTTTCAATCGCGTTTCTTTTCCACGACGAAAACTTGAATAAAATATTGCCAATTGAGAAGTTAAATTAAAGTATGATCCGCCGTAATGAATACGGTGAAATTACAAATGCTCGTCTAAGATGTTTTATATAATAATCTCGCATACAATTTTTTAATTAGGAAAAGATACAATGTGAAATTGTAAGTTGAATATTTTTAAATTAACAATGTTGTTTACAGTACAATTTTTATCAAGTCTGACATATATCAATTACTGACAGGTTGTTTTCTCAGTTATCTTGTAAATTTAAAGTTTCTTAAATATACTTGGAAAAAAAAGAAACATTTAGAAATAATTTACCAGATAATATATTGATTCGGCAAAGTCAAAATAAGTAATTTTTATTGCAAAGTCAACGTTAGGAACACACTTGAACTTTTTTTTTGCGTTGAACAAACACTGTTCCTTAATTCGAAAATTAAACTTTGATGAAACAGTCTCATGACTTTTTACATATTATTTTTTGTAGATCTAATTTTTATATCTAATTATCTGGAAAACAAATTTAAAAATAACACGCTTACTACGTAAAATTATTTTTAAAAGCTATATAGAGAAAAACTTTGAAAAAATTCAAGGTGAAAAAAAGTATTAGCCTACAAAACTCGAAGCATTCTCTGCATTTCTCATGCATCGAAGGTAAAAATAGTATATTACTTAACGAGGAAAAAATGAGTTTTATGTTGGTAGCCCGCAGGGCTACCAACGTAATACCAACGTATTTTATTTTTGAGTGAGGAAAACCTCTTTAATAAAACTTTGTCCGGGTGAGCATTATTCGAGCGACTTGATTTCTCGCGCGCCGTTAGCAGTCGGCTTTAGTTAAACGGGCGACTGAAACTTATCAGTATTCCAAACTTGATCCCATGGCTGATGAACTGCGCGAAATACTAGTAAAGCATTCAGTCTTGTTTTCCAACTCCAATCACTATAATGTTTCTCGTTACTAAATTTCATCGAAGTTTATATACATTTGACGAAGTTAAATTCATCAAGTTGAATTTATAATTGAATACATACTTAAATCACTGTATAAAATAGTACATTTTTTCAATCTGAATTAAAAAAATATCAAAATATAAACATTTTAATAAGAATAAATATAAATTAATGTATATATACTTATGTATATATCATAGACATAATATCTATGATATTTTCTCGATAGAATAAAATAAATATATTAGATAAAAAACTTAAGGAAAAAATTTTTCTTTTTGCAGGCAATTTTTTTGATAAATCATCTACAAAATGAAGTTATATTTCACCGTAAGTGTTAATAGTTGATTAGCTTTTGAAATCATGTGCTATAGAAATTGTTGCGAGGCAGTTTGATTTTCAGTTACACAGAATATTAGTCGACTGACATGGAAAGTTTATATGTAACCTCGTGAATGTCGTCTCGAGCACGAGAAATCGTCCAACTTGGTTCTTCTGCTCTATAAATTGTCTCGCACGAATTTCGTATCACTTGATTAACAACTTCATTATCCACTTCTGTTCGATGGCAAATTCCTTACATGTTCGTGTCCGAAAATTCAAAGTTTTCAATTTCAAAATCTACAAAATTTGCTGCAAAGTAAAAGAATTCTACCAAAGTATTTAAATGATTGATAAAAAGTGATACACCTGAAGAAGTATTTTACAAAAAATTAAATAATTTAAAATTGAAATCATCAATATTGATATTTGACTAAAATTCATGTCATTAATACCAAATTGAAATAAGGTAGTTGAAATATTTGAACCAAGGAGCAAGTTTGTAATTAAATTAATAAACTTTTTCAGGGCGCACTCGTTGCGGTGGCAATTGAATTATTCAATTCCGCGTGCAAAAAGGGTACGAGAAACGTACGTCGAATATGAAGCCCCCGTTCGAGAGCGTTTTAAATAAGACGCCCCGCTTGGCAAGAAACGAGTGTAAAATCTAAATTCAATTATCTGCGAAATCAATATTTAATTTACAGCCAAACAAACTGAAAATTCTCGACAAGCACGTGTCGAGGGGGATGTTTTATAAACTGCAGAAATGGCGGAAATTGCAAAGTCGCTTTATTAAAAAGCGAGCGGAAGCGGCGGTCGGAAAAACGGGGGGGGGGGGGGGGGGGCAGATGTGTTGGGGTGTGAGGAACAGAAGTGTGTCAACTCAGTTTTTCTTCGAATCATCAAGTTTTATCGAAAACTCATGCATTCTGATAAAACATCTTGGAGTGTGCTAATTTTATTTCAGCCATCTTAGGATTCGCATGTTTATGGAAGAGAAAAGACTTTGACGTATATAAGAAGGAAATTGCAACAGACAGTTCTCGTATTTCAACGTTTGATTGAAACTTCCAACGTGGCCTAAGTATACCGAAAGTTTCAACGTTTTTTAATCAGACGTTTTTGAAGACGGCGTTTCATTTGATACACCGGATTTTATGAAAGTACCGTCAGCGTTCATGAATTCAATATACTGACATTGTACGAACAGCGCTAGAATTTTAGAAATTAGCGTTTGTAATTCAGATAAACCTATTTTTGATACTTTTATATTTATTGTATAATTCATTAAAATTACGTTTCATGCGTAATTCAACAACACAAAAAGCTTGTGAAATTAACACACAAAACTGGAGATAAACTGATCCCATAGAGTTAATTGATATCTAGGGATTCCGCGTCAGTTGGTAGATGCGAATCAGTGTTATGGGATATTGATCAAAGATGCTATTGTTAGCCCCTTTGACATTTCGTAATAAGTAACGAGCCGAACAAACTCTCATGTCATATTACAAAAACATCTCCTTTCATTGCTTGCTAATCACGGGAGTTTGTGAAATTCGGTCAATGACTTATGTTGAATGAAAAAAGTACATGCAATTTCGCATCGTTGAGCTTGTAATGAAGTTAATTTGATGATAAATACTAACTAAAAAAACCTAGTGTCAAAAACTGCTGCTTTAGTAGTCAAGTACATTTTTAATAAAAACGAGTACTATTTTACTATTTGAATATTGTACTTAATCATTCAAACTGACTTTTGTAATATTCAATATAATTTGTATTTTTTCATTATTCTGAATCTCACTGTAACAATTTGATCGTCTTAAAATTATACATCTTCAAAATTTCTGAAGTTTGAATTGGAAATTATCATATAGAAGAAAGACGTAAAAATTGTCTGTTACAAACTTTCTGCACACAATTTTCGGTGCATCGAGAATGCTAATTCGGCGAGTTACTTGACAGTCGCTCTGATTAATATACTTGTCAAATTCAGGACTGCATAACAGTTAATCAAAATTCCTACAGTTAAGAAACAAGTTTCGCCGTTGTTCGGACGGCGATGCGATGTTATAAGGGAAAGATAACAATCTTCCCCATCGCGTGCTACTGTAATGAGCAAATCATTTATCCCAGTTCTTCGACTATGTGGAGAGTTTATGTAATAATTATCTGAGCGTTACACCTGAAATTTGAGTGTGTTACAATGTTTGCAACAACGGTGCATCAAAAGAACGGAAACTTTTCGCATTAGCAGGAAATTCCTTTTTTATTCCTGTTTTATTAATAAACTAGATAATATGCGCGATTCGTGCGCGCAAATCATGTTGTTTTTTTTTATTTTCATATTATATTATGTTTCCATTACTTTATTATAATGTGACATAAAAGCAACATAAATGTTTTTTATCATTTTCATTAATTATTATCATCTATTATCTATTTTTGATTCAATTTAAACATTTAAAAAAAAAAACATTTTTTGACTATCTTTCCCTCTCAGTGCTATACATGTTTGAAACTGTACCGTTTTGTTTTCTTCCTTTATATTCATAATCAAAGATTGCAAATTCGCGCGCAGGTTGAATTTTCATTCTTTCGTTGTTCGTTCATTCAACTATCATTGCCCAAAGTATCATCAACGGCTAATTTGGACGGCCGTAGGAAGCGATGAGAAAAGGCCGTATACATACATAATCGCAATTTACGCGCTTATCAAGGCCGTTTGCATGCGACCCCGGTTCCTTAACTTTGTTTTGTAATTAAATCTATAAATAGATCCCCGATGAACGAAGTATCTACATAATTGTAATAAAAAGTCCACGAGCTTCTTTTCTCCTGCATTGCAAAATAAAGCAGTTGAGGATTACTCGCGATTTTCGTCGTCGCAGAAAAAGGGGCGGAAAAATGTTTCAACGCTAATGGTCGAACGACATCGCCGAAGATAAGTTTTTATTGAACGTGGGAATTCCCGTCAACCTACATTAGCGCGTCCGATGTGTTACCTTCGTACTTTCCTTTTTATCAACTTCGATTGATTGAGTTTCGGTTCGTTAGTTTCATTCGACGAATTTGTTTGTGTCAAGAGCAAGTGTCGTTACTTCAGTGCAGAAATTGGTACTCACTTTTGACACGCTTTAAAATTTTTTCCAAGAAAGAACAAAAGTGTTTTTTTGGAAACGTAATGTTTATTTTCGCTGTATTTCGTTAATTGAACTATACTAATTGTAGAGTCTCAAAATATTTCGAATTAAAACATGATTTTCATTTTTCATTTTTCACTTAAAACGATGACTTTTGATCAAAGTATGTCATATATGTGTTATCACATACATTTCACTTTTTATTTATTCAATTTTTTTTTCTTGTGAGTTTATTTAAAATCATTGATACAAAATAATAAATCATTTGATATTTATTCGTTATTACATAACAACAGCAAGATTAAACTGATTTGTAAAAGCTTGCTTTTGTTCACTTTCGGTTATTAAACAACTTTGATTCCAGTGAAACGAAATGCACATTCGATTCACGCCTGGATATAGCGAAGATCTAATTTTGATATTTTTATGCCGTTCAATTATGGACACGAACTCGGTCAAAGTGTTGCCGCTTTAATTGCCACTATTATCGATGTCGATTTCTCGACGATTTCATAAAAACTTGAAATTTCGTTATTAAGACATTTATTCGACGTTTGGTAATAAAAGATTAAATGTAATTACTGTTAATAAATAAAAAATATGTATAAAAAGTATGTAACGGTAACTTAATTTTTTATAACTTAAAAAAGCTTGATTAAAGCACTTATTTATAATGTTGATTAAATTTTAAAGAGGATTTGCATCATACGTATAATTTCAACAAATCAAATTTATAAACTTGACTTAAATCGACGATATTTGTAATTGACATAAGTAAAATTTCAAGCGTTAGCACTTTAGCGGGAGAAAAACTTGCTGGTGCCGTTCTTTATTTCCATTTTTCGACTGCCGCTCATTTTTCAATTTCTTTCTACTTAATCCATCTTGTTGCACGAAACTTTTACAAAAATATGCGAAAATTTCCTTTCCATAAAATATCAATACAAGTTGTACGTTCAGACAAGAAACTTATTTTAAATCAATTACGCATAGAAATTGGACACTATATTTGGTTTGAATCGAACTTTGTGTAAATGCGGGGCGAGTTATATAGCAAACGGAATTCCGAAAGACAGTTCCATACTTTTAATCTCGTGGAATGTCGAAATTCGTTTCTATATCCCGTTTATCTCATTTTTTTTCTCATAAAGTAAAGCAAGTGAATTTGATGAAAAAAGTTTCGCGAAGGAAAATGTAAAAATTTCCTAAAAATTAAAAAGTCGATAAAGTTAACGTCGTAGTTCAAAAATGGGACGGTAATTAATGTGGGTTGAAATTTTGTAACGAATTTAAATTAACTCAAGTCCCAAGATAAACCAAGTTTTTATGGTAATATAATTATTAGTCTTGCTGATTTCATAAACTTTTTCATTTAATTTTTTGATTAATTAAATTTTCCAAATTACCCGCGCGAAAAAGTTACAAGTCTGGATCACAGGCGAGAGCCAGCCTCTTGCCAGATATATGCCGTGTCGTTGCCAGACAAAATAATCTAGCAACAGTATGGCATATGTCTGGCAAAAGGCTGGCTCGCGCTTGTGATCCAGACTTGATACCAGACTGATGCCAAACTTATGCCAAATTAATGCCAGACTTGTTTTTCCACCCGGGTACAATTATTCTAAAATATGTATAGTTAAATATATCACTCATTCTTTAAATTTTCACTTAGTGAAATATTTTTTAACCACTTTGTACTAATGAATGAAATCATGCATAAAAGTGTACTAAACTCAAAGTTAATTTTTATTTCAATATACTTAACTTTTCATCCGCGTTATTATGCAATGTTATTTATTTTATTCTAAAATAGATTCAAAGCTGGAGAATTATATAAAAGAAAACAATGAAATCACACAATCAAGTTATAACTCTGGTATCCACTAAATTATGTAAACGATCAGTAAAAATATTTTTTCTCACAATGCATTAATCGTTAGAAAATTATTGATAAATCGATTCGCTAGGAGCAACGTTGCATCGGCAATAAAATGCAACAAATCGAATGTTATTTTTATGCCACCGACGGAATTAAAATAAAATATTCACGACGCGACCGTTCCATTATTTGTTTTAAATTTTGAACATTGAAAAACGAACGCGAGCACAGTCAGCGAGAGATACAGAAAAAGGTCGCGGTTGCTAAAGTTAACTGAGGTAAAGTGAATTCCAGGATTTATGGTTCTTATCGATTGCTTCCATTCGTGAGAACAGTGAACTTTTCATATTTGACATTTTAAGGGAATACGTGCGCTTGTTATAGCGCGAATTTGTATGCTAGGAAAAATGTTTTCGGTATTAATATAAAATAAACTTTTCTAAAGAAGCTGAACCAAAAGTGAAGGGTCCTTTGAGCTGATATGTTTCATGCAAAAGCGAAAGACACGGTTCGAATAGTTCGAGCGTTCCATTGAAAGTGATCAAATGGAACAAAAAAAAAAAAAAAAAAAAAGAAAACTGACAAGGAAAGTAAAAAGAAAATGATCACGAAATTGAGAAGAAAAGTCGCGACGCGTTTTACAATGAAAAAGGTTTTATTGAAGACTACTTAATTAAAATATTGTAATTCATATCGGGCGATCTCGTGAAAGGAAAGATAACGTTATAAAAAGAACGTATCGGTTGATAAACTGCACGTCCTCATACGGAGTTTATTGTCACATAACAAGGTCATCATTATCTTTTCACCGTTATAATTAGATCCTTCATCGTTATCGTCTTCGTTCAATCTTTTTTACGCAATCAATTTCGATTGTATTTAAAAATAATCCTTTTATGCGCCGCCCTCGCAAATTTTTCGCCAATTTTTCGTTCTCCATTTTGCAACCGATAATTTGAACTATTCTTCCTTACTTTTTATTCTTTTTTTCATGGTCTTATCTGTTTATGTTATTCCATTCCATAAATAATACTATTTGGTCTAATAAAAATGTGTAAAATAGCTTATTGCGCATTTTCAATACAGTGCGCAATAACCTATCGCACTCATATACACTTGTCTTGATTTTATTAAGCAATCTAGTAAAATTAATTAAACATTTTTCTCTGCAAAGCCTGGAAATATCGAGCCCTTTCAAATGCAAAATCGTCTGCATTTCAGCGCTCCACTCGCGTTCATTTTGAGAAATTACGTTAAGAATCACGTATTAATATTAAGTCGAATGTGGGTCGCCTGAAGAG